>CM045743.1:45302642-45307642 GCA_024760905.1 Plotosus lineatus | reverse complement strand
GAGAGAGAGAGAGAAAGAGATAGAGAGAGACAGAGAAGAGGGAGAGAGGAGAGAGACACAGAGAGAAAGAGAGAGAGAGAAGAGCGAGAAATACAGAGCGAGGAGAGAGAGAGAGAGAAGAGTGAGAGAGAGGGAGAGAGGAGAGAGACAGAGTGAAAGAGAGAGAGAGAAGAGGGAGAAATACAGAGAGAGGAGAGAGAGAGAGAAGAGCAAGAGAGACTGAGATAGAGAGACTGAGAGAAAGAGAGAGAGAGAGAGAGAGAGAGAGAAGAGCAAGAGAGACTGAGATAGAGAGAGAGAAGAGGGAGAGAGGAGAGCGACAGAGAGAAAGAGAGAGAGAGAAGAGTGAGAAATACAGAGAGAGGAGAGAGAGAGAGAGAGAGAGAGAGAGAAGAGTGAGAGAGAGGAGAGAGAGAGAGAAGAGCAAGAGAGACTGAGATAGAGAGAGAGAAGAGGGAGAGAGGAGAGAGACAGAGAGAAAGCGAGAGAGAGAGAAGAGTGAGAAATACAGAGAGAGAGGAGAGAGAAGAGCGAGAGAGAGGAGAGAGAGAGACTGAGAGAGAGAGAGAAAGAGATAGAGAGAGACAGAAAAGAGGGAGAGAGGAGAGAGACAGAGAGAAAGAGAGAGAAAGAAGAGAGAAAAATACAGAGAGAGGAGAGAGAGAGAGAGAGAAGAGCGAGAAATACACAGAGAGGAGAGAGAGAGAGAGAGAGAGAGAGAGAAAGAGAGAGAGAAAGATAAGAGAGAGAAATACAGAGAGAGGGGAGAGAGAGAGAGAGAGAGAGAAGAGCGAGAAATACACAGAGAGGAGAGAGAGAGAGAGAGAGAGAGAGAGAGAGAGCGAGAGGAACAGGATGTTATGGAGGCTGGAGTGTGGGGGTGGGGTGGATCGCATCCTCATTACAATCACCGCTGCTTCAATCAGAACATGATGGACGACATCATCCTCAGGAAAGTGTGCAGTGCCATATTTCACACTGTGGTCTCGCCCACTGTGACGCTGCGTCAATCACCACGGCCGTTTCACAAAGACTTTCCCAAATAACGCAGTAAAATAAATCGTCTTTCCCGCCCTGACCCTGTTGATGGTTGCCGGCTGTAGCGGGGGCAGATGGCGAGCCTGCGCCACGTCGGGGCTCTCAGCTGGGGTTTTTGGACAGCCAGAGGGGTAGAGGGCGATGCTCTCAATGTCAGACCTTTTAGTTTTTCCCATAATGCATCAGTGTGGGAGGTGTGTGGTGTGTACAGCTGTATATGCTTCATGAGCAGAAGGTCGTGTCTCAGTACACACGATATCACATGCTTGTGCTCCGAGGGTCGGGATGATTACAGAGATTCCTATTTCTGCTGCAGCTTCCTGCTTGTCTTTGTAACGACACCCTCATGCTAACACTGGCGGAAGGATAGCACGAGAAAAATTATCTTGCAAGAAATATATTTATATTTACGCGCACCTATTTTTCATTTTGAACACGTGTGTAGCGCCATAAGGGGGTCAACTCATACGTGGAATATTTATGTGAGGGTCGAGTCATGGGGCAGCAGCCCAAGCAGTGAGGTAAGGACTTAGGTTCACTTGCCCGGACATGGTTACCCGGAGCCTGGGGGGTGGGGTGAGGGTGGGGTGTTCAACCGTGAGCACCTGGTGGTCAGGCTTCTGCCCATGGAGCCTGGACTGGCCTAGGCCGAACAGAACATATATCTACACCCTCCCATGGACCCACTACCTGCAGGAGGGGCTATAGAAGTGAGCTGCAATGTGAGCAGGGTGGCAACTGAAGGTGTCTTTCATATTATGCAAATTAAATTAAGTGAAATTTGAATGGGCGTGGCTAAATGGAAAATTTTTGTGATGGAGTTGAGAAATCAGAACCAACGCTTATCGTATGTATCTTTATTTTAAAAATCACAATTATTCCTCAGTGATAATTCACTCGGACATTAATAATTTAAAAAGAAATGGACTAGTCGCCTGTGATCAAAAACAAACGATCGGAACGCAGCGATTGCGCGTTACAGTTCGTCCTTCATCTCAGTACACAGGTACCGCAGTAATGAGACTCCACCCCTTGTCTTGTGTAATAATAGCGTGTTCATCCCGAATGTGTTCTATGTGACTGAACTCAACTTCCTCCATCGTACGCGGTCTCAGGGTTCGAATCCCTCAGCAGAGAATCGTTTGCTTCTGTATTTAGTGGTCTGAACAAGGCTTTGATGTTTCTACAGTAAATTAGTGCTCCAGAAACATTCGGAATAATTCAGTCATATATAATCAGTAATAATGGCTCTGTGATCATAATTACATAATAATAATAATATCTGTTACATGAACTACAGACACGCAGTGTGTCAGAATCGCTGTGAATCAAATATCAATCAAATAAAACGATTATACGCGATAACGTTTTCTGGGGTGAATGGTGGCGCACATTCGCCTCACAGCAAGAAGGTCCTGGGTTCGATCCCCAGGCATGGAACATTTCTGTGTAGCGTTGGCATGTTCTCCCCGTGCTTGAGTGGGTTTCATGTGGGAAATCTGGTTTCCTTCCACGGTCCAAAATCCTGCACAGTAGGCTGATGGGCAGCTCCAAAATCCCTCCTAGAAGTGTGAATAGTTGTATGTGCGATGGCCTGGTGAGCTGTTCAGGGTGTATCCCGCCCTCTCCCTGAGTTGGCTGAGATAGGTGCCATCCTCCCCATGACCCTAATTATGATTAAGCGGCCTAGAAAATAAATGAATATCCTTTTTATTTCGCTTTGATCCTAAGTGTGTTGAGGTTGCCAGATTGATACATTTCACACCTTGTATTGTTTTTGATTATTCATGAACTCGCTCTAGGTGGTCGAATTATTTTAAATGTCACTCAAAGATAACAGCGATGTTTAACACTAAGGTTTCACATGGATACGTGAGATTGTGGCATGGACCATCTGTGACCATCTGTGGCCGTTTTGGTGCATGTGAGGACTGAGGACCGATTTTAAAGTCCTGCTTCCTTTACCGATAAAACGATCTCACATTTAACAGTGATGTCATCACTTGTGCAGACCAGTACAGTATTTCCTGATTTATCCCTGTGGTTCTTAAGTACACTGCGTGCGGTCAGTTTATTCGTCATTAGTCCTGCGGACGTTCAGCACGTCTCTTGTTTGACTCGATAATTCATACATTTAAACCCAAATCAATGAACAACACTCAATAATTATTCCCCTCCCTCCTTAAGTACAGTAACATATCACTGGTCAGACACTTCCTGCTCTGAGGGTAACCATGACACAATCAATATCGATTTATTGACCGGTTTCACCAGTTCACCTGGACATTAGGGAGCTTTTAACAATGAAAACATTTGGGTCCTGAGTGGCACATCGACAAGAGATTGCAAGTTTAAATCCAAGTTAATGCTACAGCAATCCATAGCCAAGAGTTCATGGGAGCTGACTGGCTGAGCTCTCACGGGGGGGAGGGACGACATATGCTCACTTCCCTGTCACCCGCAGCGGTCTTGAGCCAATCATGGCATCTGTGAGCTTGTTCGTATGAGGGGGCGGATCGCACTTTCCCTCCAAGTGTGTTACACCTCAACTAAATACGCATGGCGCCACAGTCTGATAACAGGCAGTTGGCTAGCGTCACATGTCATGGAGGGGCCATGTGCACGCTTTTGCCTCTGGCTGGTTGGTGGTAATCATGTGATAAGGAAGGCAATACTTGACGGGTGGGAATTGTATACGAATAAATTGAGGAGAAAATGGGGACAATAAAAAAAAAAGAAAATGTTTGATAGGTTCTAATATTTTCAGATTTAAGTTTTTAATTCCAGAGCTTTGGATTCACTTTCATTTATTCATTCATCGAACCGCTTAATCCTACTAATGTCGCGGGGAGGTTGGAGTCTATCTAAGCCGACTGTGGGTAAAGGCAGGATACACTATGAACGAATCACCAATCACTTGGGCCAAAACACTCACACAACCTTCACACTGACACCTCAGGGAAGTTTGGAACAGCCAGTTAGCACTTGGTCTCAACCAATCGCAAGACACTTACCACCAACGACATGAATGCTAGACAATCAGGGGGATCGGTGAGAAGAAGGGCCTCTGATGAACCGCCGCTCAACCTGCTGTACATGTAGGCACGTGGCACCGCACCACAGACTCGAAGGAACGCTTGATGGACAGAATCAAATTCCCTGTATGTTCTTACTGTCTGTGTGTGGACTCTGACCTGTGCTGCTTTGAATGGTTCGGACTGTGGTGGTGGTCCGTGGTGGTGATGGGGGCAGTAACGGTCCGTCCTCGTCCTGCGAGCAGCCCTGATCAATAGCGCGTACGTAGCTGTGACTCCGCATCCGGAAACATCCCGGAACTGGCAAGTCCAAAGCGTCCACAGCCTGAGACTCCATCTCGCTGAAGACGCTTTCACACACAGCCTCGATTTGACCGTTCACCTCCACCTCACTCACCTTCAGGAGCACAGACACAACACGGTTTATATCAATGTGTTACATCATATCTATACACAAGCAAAGGTCAGAGGTCAGAAACCTGGCTGATGGTGCTCATAGCCCTCATGTAGCTCTCGTTGCGTGAGCGGTATTGAGGCGAGGTGAGAAGAGCTTTCGGATCCAGACTCTCCATACTTCTGTTGATGGAAACTTCACTGACAGCTCGCAGGTAGCTGTGACTCCTGATCTGCAACTTCGGAGAGTGTTCTGTAGAAATACTGCAGAGAGAGAAGGAGGGAGAGAGAGAGAGAGAGAGAGAGAGAGAGAGAGAGAGAGAGAGAGAGAGAGAGAAAGAGGGCATGTGTGGGGGGAGAGAAAGAGTGAGAAAGGAAATGAGAGAGAGATGGACGGGGGGAAACAGAGAACGAGAGACAGCAAAGAAGAGAGACGGAGAAAGAGAGAGAGAGAGAGAGAGAGAGACAGATGAGGAAATGATTCACTACCAGTTTGTACGGCAGTGTTTACAGTGATGTAGCCTATAGAAAAGG
>CM045743.1:45282642-45297642 GCA_024760905.1 Plotosus lineatus | reverse complement strand
TTCTTCCGGGGTTGGATCGCGGGGGGAGAAACCTAAGCAAGGAGGTCCAAACATCCCTCTCCCCAGCCACTTCCACCAGCTCTTCTGAGGGAACGCCAAGGCGTTCCCAGAAAAGCCGAGAGACATAGTCCCTCTAGCGTGTTCTAGGTCGACCCTAGGGCGTCGTCTCGGTTGGACATACCTGAAACACCACACCAAAGCCACCTCAACTGGCCCCTCTCAATGTGGAGGAGCAGCGGATCTACTCCGAACTCTCTATCTCTAAGGGAGAGCCCCGCCACCTGGCGAAGGAAGCTCATTTCAGCTGCTTGTGTCTGCGAACTTGTTCTTTTGTTCACTACTGTTAATGGTTCAAAGTCAAAATATTTGAAAACTGAGTATCAGAATTATGATGTCATTGAGGTCCATATTAACATGTAAAGTAGGTCCCCGCCCATTCGCGGTTCACTGGTCAAGACCATGCATACTTGCAGATTAGTTGCAGCCCCTGAAGTTACTGGCAAATGATTCAAATTTAGCCAATGGCTGAGAGCTTTTGTTTCTCCCTCCTGCTGATTGGTTGCTGATGATGTGCATGCCTTTTTTCCCCCTTCACACACGTTATCAACGTGATTGCTTGAATTGTGAATTTACGGGTTTTTTTGGGTGTGTTTTTAATGATTATTTAAGTGATATGTTGTCACTCAAATGCCCTGCATCTTCTCTAGCTTCTGGTAAGGAGCCTGAGCGCTTTATTTATTCATAAATATTATCACAGTACAAAATTAAAAAGTTTTTATTAATCACTGCTACGTTTTACTGCATTATTACTGTATTAATGAGGAAGACTGGCGAGAGACCGGGTTTAACAAGCATAATTTAGTGCATGTAATATCATACACAGGGTTTTAAAACCGCGTCAATAACTTGCGGCTTTTCAGGATCCACGGGAAGGGCCAGAACCTAACCGGGGCCTTCTGTGTATGTATAGGATTTTGATTCATTCGGGCCATTTATTCACAGATTTGTGTTGGCAGTGTGAAAAGCTTTCGATTAAAATCATTAAATGTGCAGAGAGAAACTATAGACCGCAGAATCCTAAACACAAACTCCTTAACGACTGAAAGAAATGATGCTTGAATCCAAACTCGTCCATGATAACTTGGGCTTGGATGATGTCATCACCCTGAGACTCGGTTTTGAAATATCCACCAATAACATCTCTAAAGTGGCCTCAGATTTACACACGGACACATTTCAGGATAAAGGTTTTTTTTTAGATTAACTTTCAACGAGTGTGTCTTCCCCTTTAAAGCTACATTTATTATTAAAGGACCCAAACTAAAAGAAATAATAAAATTAATTAAAAAAATGTTTCTTCCTTTATTTATTTATTTATTTTATTGGGACAGACATGCACATAAACCTCCACAAAGTAATAAACATACAGACAGTAATTGACTTTCACTTTAACTGTAAAAATAGTTTAAATTAAATATAACTTTTAAATAAAATTAATTTTGAAATGCATTTATTTTTATATTAGAACTTTTTTTAGTCAAGTACAGTTCAGAGAATGTGGGGTTTTATTCTTGTGAATATTTCCAAATGAAACGAAGCTATCCATGTATTTTTACACACACACACACACACACACACACAGATCACAGTGGGCAGAGATAATTAATGAGGCTGCCGGTGTGAACTTGCATGGTTGGGCTAACGATGCCTTCCTGTATATCTCAGCATCAGAACATCTGTCTCTACTTGACTCGCTCACACAAACTCAGATCAGCTCCATTACATTATCCACATGTTCGTCATGGCAGGTTTATCAGAAAAAAAACAAACAAAAAAACAACACACACAGACTCTGACCTTAACACAGAAATCTGAGAGCTGAAACCAAAAAGATCAAATTTATGGACATAATTCTGAACTCAATCTGCAGGGACACTGTTGTTCTCACTCTGTGCTTGTGTGTGTGTGTGTGTGTGTGTGTGTGTGTGTGTGTGTGTGTGTGTGTGTGTGTGTGTGTGTGTGTGTTGATGCATGTAACAGAATTTTTTCCTCCTCGGTTTCTCACACGCCACAGAACGAAAGATCCCACGTTAAAGAATTCCTCTGCCACGGTGTGAATCAGCACAGAGCTGCCGTTACTATGGAAACCCAGGGCCCTGGCGTCACAACGGGTATAAAGGCAGTTAGTGATAAAACCGTTGTGCCCACACACACACACACACACACACACACACACACACACACACACCGATGAGCTTATTCCTTAATGAAGCTGCTGTGGAACTCACTAGTTTAAAGTCATGTGATTGATGTTACTTCTCTTCAAACATCTCATTGAAAGCTTAAAGATCTCAGCGCGAAGTGTCCAGAACATGATACTCACATAAGCAACTCTGATATCTTCTTTTTCTTCTTCTTTTCCCTTCTGCTGTTCCCTTTATCAGGGGTCGCCACAGCGAATGATTCGCACTTTTGATTTGACACAAACCTTTAGCGCGGGACAGAAACACGCGGACGGCTTTGCAGCTCCTCTTTACAAAAGTCAGCGATGGTTCTTTTACATCAACCTCTCACCATAGACAGTGACAGACATGGCCCGCCTTTGATAACCCAGTTAGCCGCACTGGGTGGAGAGTGGGATTCAAACCCCCAACCCTAGGATCAGCGATTCAGCGCTGTTTACCACCAGGCCACCTGGATATATCAGAGTTAAATATTACAGATCAAATTCAAAACAACTGAGTTGCATATACCTTCACTTAAAATACATGTCCACATGCACGCGGCGCTGTGATGTAAGCAGCATGTTCCTCTGTATAACTTGCAGGGATCTAATAATTATTACGAGCGCCAGCGTCTATTACTGGGCTCATCATCATCATCATCATCATCATCAGTGAGGATCAACTCACCATTATCATTTCAAGGCAGATTCAAGGCATCATCAAGTCACCGAATCATTACCGAATCATTATTTCTTAAAAATGGAGAGCATATCACCCAAGTCTGCTGCGATAGGCACCAGCTCCACCCTTTTATTCATTCATTCATTTTCTGAACCACTTAATCCTAATTAGGGTCGCTAGGAGGCTGGCGCCCATCTCAACCGACTCCGGGTGGGGGCAGAGTACACCCTGGACAGCTCGCCAGGCCATCACAGGAACACACTGATGGCTATGCAGTTCCTCTTTTACAAAAATCAGCAATGGTTCTTCAATTGCCTCACACCATACGCAGTGAGACCACCCTATTATTATTATTATTATTATTATTATTGATTTTTCCAAATTTACTCTCTAATTTATTCGTATCCAATTCCCACTCATCAGGTATTGCCTTCCTTATTACACGACCAGCACTGACAAGGGCGTGGCGAAAGCTTGCACGCGCCCTCCTCCATGGCTTGTAATGCTAGAAACCCGCCATTTTTCAAACTGTGGCGCCACACATATTTGGGGGTGGGTCTAATACACTCTGAGGGAAAGCGCTCTCTGCCCCTCGTACGAATGAGCTCACAGACGCCTGTGATTGGTGACAGCTGTGAGTGACAATTAAGTGAGTGTACGCAGTCCCTCCTGCCAGTGAGAGCTCAGCCAATTAACTCCCCTGGATTCCCGAATATGGTCTCCTGCCATTTACCTGGATTTGGACTTGCGATCTCCGGATTAATACTCAAACACCTTATGGATGTGTCACTTGGGTGCTCTCTTCCCTATGAAACCTTTTTAATACCATCTACCTTCAAAGTAACCCCAGGAAGACTCCAGCCTTGAACACGGTGTTCTCCGCGAAGCTCATGAGTTGGCGAGTTCAGTCGGAGACATGCTACGCTACTCTGAAACGACTGTGTCATGCGCGAAGTCCCTGTAGGTCGTATGTATGAAGAAATGCAAACTCGATCTGACATATGTTGGATTATTTGTGAAACTCTTCCACAAATGCTGTCTTCTTTGACTTTCCAGAACACACCAGGAGTTTTCCCTGAGAGTTTGAGCGCTCAGCACCCCACTGAGCTGAACTCGGCAGTACGGGGCTCCCAGCATGCCGATCCACTCTGACTTCCTGCCTCATTTCGGGGATAAAAGATCCTGTCGAACATCCCAGCATCAAATTCTACTCATTCCAGCTGTCCAAGATACATCTGGATGGTTCTCTGCAACACGAATCGGTAGTTTTTCAACACTCTTCTGAGACACGTTTACAGTTTAATCATCCTTTCATTCATTTGATGAACCATTTGATCCTATTAGGTTTAGCGGAATGGTGAAGCCTCTCTCAGCCGACTCTGGGTGAGAGTGGGACACAGCCTAGTCAGCTCACCAATCCAATGCAGGGCAACGCACACACACACACACACACACACACACACACACACACACACACACACAGCAACAAAAACCAATTCGCTCTCACACTCACACCCAGAAGCAATTTGGAACAGCCTTTGGAATATAGGAGGAAACCAGAGAACCCAGATGAAACCCATGTGAACACAAGGAGAACATACAAGTTCTTCATAGAAACGCCTTCGCCAAGCCTGGGAATTGAATCCAGGTCCTTCTTGCTGTGAGGTGGATTTGCTGACCACTAGACTGCCGTGATTAAATCACTTAATGTTTGACACTTATTGGAGATCGCAAGTTCGAGTCCAGTTTAATGCCTCATCCGCCCATGGCTGGGAGTCCTTCTTCTTCTTCTTTTACTTTCGGCTGCTCCCTTCAGGGGTCGCCACAGCAAATCATCCGCCTCCACCTCACCCTGTCCTCTGCATCTTCTTTTCTGACTCCAACGACCTTCATGTCTTCCTTCACCACATCCATAAATATGGAGTCCATGGGAGCTAATCGGCCGAGCTCTCACGGTAGGGGGACGGCATACGCTAACTTCCCTGCCACTCACAGTGATCACCAACCAATCACGAGTGTCTGTGTGCTCATTCGTACGAAGCGGCAGATAGAGCTTTGCCTCCGAGTGTGTTAGACCCCCCCCCCCCCCCCAATACACATGCACAGCAGTTTGAAAAGAGCCGGGTAGCTAGTATCGCATGTGTGATGGGGAAGGTAATACCTGATGGGTGGGAATGGGATATGAATAAATTAGGGAGAAATTGGTGGGAAAAAAAAAGTATGACACTTAAATACTTGTCTTAAAAGGTCACGGGGATAAAAATCCCTCTGTGTGTATATATGCACACATTCAGTCCGAACAAGAGCTTTAGAAGTGCTAACAGCTGTTAGACATGTTATCAAAACATCATTATGGATAATTTGGCAGCGGGATCATCCACCGCTCGAGTGGGATTAACTGCTTCGTTCGAAAGCAAAGTACCGTCCCGCAATCTGTAACTGTTCAGAAAAAAAGAAAAGAAATGAAAAAAAAAAGCCCTAAAATGTTCATTCACAGTTACTATGGCAACCAGGGTTCTGAATTTAGTACGTCAAAGAGAGAGAGAGAGAGAGGGAGAGAGAGAGGGAGAGAGAGAGAGAGATACAAGTTATTCTTTGCAATTTCCGAGCGAGAGAGTGCACCGAGCAGAAATCCTCTGTTCAGAAGGAGGAGGACGTGTGACTGAGAGGCTGTGAATCACAGTCAATCTCTCGTAATTTATCTCGGTGCTTCCAGTCTCTTCGAGCTTCATTTTTTAAAGTGTTCTTTATTACAGCTGGAGTTGGAGTACTTTTGGTTGGAAGTTGCCGTATTATATTTGTGATTTGATGGTAATCATTCACAGGGACAAACCGTACCATTGAAAACAAGCACACTTTTCCATTTTATTAGGGCTCACAGGAACAGAGGCCACGTGGGGGCAGTGGTAGCCTGGTGGTAAAGGGCGCTAGATCGCTGAGCCGAAGGTTGGGGGTTCGAGTCCCACTCTTTACAAGGTTGTCACTGTCCCCCCAGTGCACTAACTGGGTTATGAAAGGCGGGTCATGTCTGTCACTGTCTATGGTGAGAGGTTGGTGTAAAAGAACCATTGCTGACTTTCGTAAAGAGGAGCTGCAAAGCCTTCAGCGTGTTTCTGTCCCTCGCTAAAGGGTTGTGTCAGGAAGGGCATTGACGTAAAAACCTCTGCCAAATCAATCATGCCAATCAGATGATTAGCTGAGGCGACCCCTGAAAAGAAAGGAAAAGAAGAAGAAAGAACAGAGGCCACGCCTCCTCTACAGAGAATTTCAGACTCAGAAGCCACACCTCCTCATAGACTGAAATAGCACAATACATTTTATTAGGGCACCATCCTAATATTCAGAATGAACAAATGTACGTGAAGTACACACTATCCGTCCGCTGCAGTGACTCTTGAGGAGTACGGGACACAGACAAACTGCACCCTAACTCGATCACCTCTCCTGTGGTCTGGATGTTCGCAGATGGTGTACATCTACAAACTGTAGGTCACATGAACATCCAGTCACATAATGTGGTACATACCCTTATCCTGAGACTGACAAACCCATAAACCACACCCACTTCTCTGAGACTGACAGACCTGTAAACCACAACCTCTTCTCTGACACTGACAATCCCATAAACCACACCCCTTCTCTAAGACTGATACACCTATAAACCACTCCTCTTTCTCTGAGTCTGAAAGCCCTTAAAGCACACCTCTTTCTCCAAAACTCACTGACCCATAAACCACGCCCACTTCTCAGAGTCTGAAAAACCTTAAACCACACCACTTTCTCTAAAACTCAATGAGCCATAAACCAAACCATTTTCTCTGAGACTGACAGACCTGTAAACCAAACCCGTTTCTCTGAGACTGACAGACCTAGAAATCACACACCCCCATTCTCTGAGACTGACGGACCTATAAACCACATCCCTTTCTCTAGGATTGATAGATCTCTAAACCAAACCCAATTCTCTGAAACTGACAAAACCTACAAACCGCACCCCTTTCTCTGAGACTGACAGACACATAAACCACACCTTATTTACTAAAATGGACAGGCAACACCACCATGGCTGCAATGAGTCACAAAGACTACCTTTCCAGTAACGAAGACAATTCTGTACCAGAGTTGACGCCACACCTCCTTCAAGTGATCGTTACTTATGACTGTCTTCCGTTTTTACGCTGTAGCGGCGAGGTTAGAATCAGCGCGTGTCAAGGTGGTATTTATTTTCCCCTCTGTTCTGTTGTTGTGATAATTACTGCAGGTCTCATGTTTAATGACCCTTTAACAACAGACATTTATTACTCCAAACTTTTCCTCAGTTTTGATTAGCATATTAGCATCACATATTTTTTGGTGTGCATTATACAAACTACTGCAGGTCTTTTGTGTAATGACCCTTTAAAGACAATTATTACCCCGAATGTTTATTAATATTTCATTGTACAAGTCCTGCTTCCTCATTTGAAGCATGTTAGCATTTCATACCCATCAGTCATGAAAAGAGAGGCGAGTGTTTATACGATGATGAATAGTTCAATGTGTGTTTATATTTTTTAAATACATTTCCTGTGTTGTATATTCGTGATGCCTCCTTGTGAAGTTCTGTCCGTTAGTAATAGACATATACAGTGGTACCTTGTCTTACGAAATTAATCTGTTCCGAGGGCGAGCTTTTAAGTCAAAAAGTTTGTAAGATAAAACAAACATTCCCATAAGAAATAACAGAAAACCAATTAATCCGGTCCAACCCCCTCCCAAACTCATGTAACCTGACACAAACACGTATAGTTCACCAAATATATTAAAGATAAATGTGTAAAAATAATAAATATTTCATAATAATAATACATGTACATTACTACTAATAATTAGTAATAAATAATAATAAAACAAGAATAAACAATGTCAACTAATCCTTCCGACCATCGAATGTGGCAAAGATGTCATGTGGGCAGGCATGAAGTGGTGCGTAACATAAATGGAGGAGAAGGAGAATTTTGTGCATGTGCTCACTACAAATGCCAGCAAGGAAAGGTTAAGTACCTCAAATAGTGAGGTGCGCCCCCCCTTGGGGGGCACAGGGTGATGCCGGGGGGATGTATATGACTCTGGGGAACATGCTTTTTTGCTATACTATACTAGATTTAAGCGTAATTGCACATCCTCTACAGTAGGTGACAGTGGCACTCTCACTGTGTTACCTATGGTGTAGGGAAAAAGCACCGAGCAAATGATATGAAGTGCAGTAAACACTATTTATAGTCGCGTACAGGGTGCTGGAGGGGGCGTGAAATGCTTATTTCTTCGTATAGGGGGCATCATAGAAAATAATTAAGAAGCACTGCACAAGGCATTCTCGGAGCAAGGAGGAATACACCTGGAAGAATATGAGGCTAATCAGGCTGGAAAAGCCATTTCCACAACAGAGCTCGTAAATCAAAATTTTGCTGGTTGGATTGGGCGGAGTTTTGGTGGATCAAAGCTCGTATCATGGAAAATTTGCTATAAGAGACACCACTGTATAAGAATTTGTTAGCAGGAATACAGTAAAGGTTCAGTGCAGTTCAGCTTAGGACAAGGAAGGCTTCATTACATTTTGTAAATTATTCTGCATGCAGAATTTTTTTAAAGATTCGTTAACATTTGTTTTTTCTTACATTTTGGCTCATATGGGGAATTACTCAGCTTTGCGGCGGTTTGCATCTTATATTAGGCGCATTTTTTATTTATTTATTTATTTATTTATTTATTTTAAGTCAACATTTATTATTAGAATAAGTCAACTTTGCTAGCATGCTATATGGCTGGTTGTACAAACATAAACTTAAGCTCCACCCTTTGTTGAGCCAGAGCTGGGGCTGTCACTCAATCCCAGAATGTTCTCTCCAGGCTCCTCTGTGAGATGGTACAAGTCAAACCCGAAAGCTCGGCGATGTGAATAATTAAACATGTGATGCAACCCAGCATCAGCAGTCTGTTCTCTCTCTAAAGTGCTTTTATGCAGATTTAAATAATTGAACATGTGATGAAACGAAGGCTCTCACATTTTTCTCTGAAACTAACAGTTAACGATTAACACTGGTCTTTAGATCATCAGATGCTAATGGTGTCACCTGGGACCCAAGTAAAAAAATAATTTTCATTGAATTATTTAATTTAAATCACAAATAAAACACACATGGACACACCCATCCAGGGTCTTATCTTTATTTCACACACGCGTACACATTAGAACTGTCACAGTTATCACATTTTCATTTTCTGGTGTTTAAACATCAACAGTCAACGGTTTCACTTCAAAACAGCTGTAACAATGAAGTGATAACTCACAGTTTATGACGATATTTATTTGATTGAGACCCTGAGTATGCGTCCTGCCTCTAGTAAACAAAATCTTTTTCTCAACTGTAAAACTAACTATCTCCAAGGGGATGAGGAACTTGATGGCAAATATTAGCATAGCACCACAGGCAAGGAATTTCACTGGGATGGGTGTCCCGTGTTCATGCCACCATAGGAAACCCATGCTGCATTACCAATAAAACAGATTAATTATTAATGACAAAGTGAAACCCCCCCCCCCAAAAAAAAAGGGGGCTCATACACTGCCACTGAGACTTGCACAGACCAAAGAAAACCCAGTCAACCAAACGCAGTTTGTCAGACAAACTGTCACTGAGCACAACGAAAAAGAAACTCAATGTTAACCTTTCCTTCTTTCACTTCAGATCATAGTTGGGAAACATGAGAGATTTATTTATTTATTTATTTACTTACTCCAGGAGTTGCATATCTCTCATAACACCTGCCTTGGACACCCATCACTAGAAACATCTGCCTTTACATGGTGCCTAAATGTGTATGTATGAATATATATATATATATATATATATATATATATATATATGTGTGTGTGTGTGTGTGTGTGTGTGTGTGTGTATAAATAATAATAATAATAATAATAATAATAATATGCACACACACGTGCACACACACACACACACACACACACACACACATATATGTATGTATATACGTGTGATTCCAGAATGATGTTATAGCTGTGACAGTTCTAATACACATCACTTCAATAATGTATTAATGATAAATAGGACTGGGGAAAAAATATAGAGAAAGAGATGAAATATTAAACGTTCAAAGGTTAATTAAAATACCAGAAATTATACATGATAATCTAACTAGAAAGTAAGGCGGCTAGTGGTTTGCACTTACTTCTCAGCAGAACTCAAATCAAAGCTGGAGCCTCTCTCCAGGAGAAAGCAGGAGAGGAGGAGAAGGAGGATGTGACGGTGGTGGTGGTGGTGGTGAGGGTGAAAGTGAAGGTAGGTGAGGTAAGCATGGGGGTGCAGGGGGGGGTATTAATAAAGGGTGGGTTTTTTGGTAATTTGGATTTGGCATACCTGCAAGAATTGGCATGTTCGCTCCTGCTGACAAGCCTCTGCTTTCACTAGTGCCTTATCTAGATTTACAGCAGCCTGCTGGTACACCTGGCGCGCCCTGCTCACCGTGAGAGAGGACGACCACGCACTCTTCTTCTCCAGTTGCGTCACATCCATGCCTGGTGCTGTGATGGCGCAAGTCGTGCACTTGGCCACATCACTGCTGCTGCGCGAGTTCTTCAACGTTGGCTCTGCTCCACACGCCTCCAAGAAGTACTGAGATTGCGCTCGTTCCGGATGACGTCCTACAGTCATGATGCCTGGTGCAGCATGGCGCAGAGGGCAGACATCCCGCTCCAGTTCATCTGAACTCCAGTATCCCGAGGGTGGTGTCCGTTGCTTGGGTTCGGCTGATTTGCAGCGCTCGCGGCTCTTGCTCCGTTTGCGCTGCCTTGGTGTCGGTGTCGGTGTGTTCTCTCCATCAGGACTAGCTTTGCTTCCATTCATACTGCTCTTCCCATGTCCATGCCCGTGTCCACTGTGATGAGGCCCCTCTAATGAATGTGACTTGGTAAATAGTTTCTGCACTGAGTGAACCAAGTGGCGAATACGTCCAGGACTGTCATTACGCTGCTCTAGAGCAGCGGCAGCAGCCGCTGCCCGTTTATACTGCAATGTGTGATAGCCATCCCGTGGCATCGGAAGCTGTCGATCCAGATGCTCCAGCAGATTAACTGGCACCCGTTGACATTTTCCCGCTGGTCCCATTCCACCCGTGTAGGGCACGACAGCACACTCATCCTTCGGCTCGTGGCTTGTGCTGTAGTGACGCCGTGGGAAGGTCCCATAAGGCACCACACAGTCTGGCTGGTACGAGCTCCGTGACGAATAATACGGATGATCGGGTGGAGGGGGAGCCTCGATCTGGCTGATGAGGTAGGGCTTGCGATCACTGTGGTGACCCATAGGGTCATACGAAGGCTCGCAGGCCACCATGTGGTGGTGGCTGCGGCTGCCGGACAGGCCTTTCATCATCATCATGGGGCCAGGGTCACGTACACACACACGCTCTAGTGACGGCTCTGTACTCTCCCCACTGGACCTGTAGAGAAGAAATCAAACAATTTGGATCATTTTAGGTCGACCTGTAACACTTGATTCTTTCATTTCCACAAAACCTCAAACCACCTCCACTCGCAATTTTTTCTCCCCTTCTAATATTGCCTCCTATCACAAATGACCTGAAACCACCAACCAGGGTGGGGTGTAATCAAGCGTGTGCACCCTCTGTGACACATGATGCTTCAACCCACATCTTTACGAACTGCTGTGCATGCGCACTCAAAGGGAAGGCGTTGTCCACACACTAGTGTGAAAGAGCTCACGGACAGCTGTGATTTGCTGCCGATCGCTGTAAGTGACGAGGAGGCAAGCGTAATGCAAATTAGCTCCAATGGACTCCAGGCTACGGATGACTGCAACATCAACCAGAATTCGAACCTGCACACTTTGTTGATGCTCCACTTGGGAGCCCAGATTCATTCAGTCTTTGAGATGCTACATGTTTGATACTGGAACTCACCACAGCGTAGAACACTGACACATACTCTTACAACCTGGAACCCACCGCATAGAACTCTAGAAATAGAGGATTTCTATTTTGGCCACTTCGGGAACAGTCCCTGACTCTTACATCTTTTGTTGATTTCTATCTGTTGCTCCAGATGTTGACATGCGAATGGCACAACGCGTGACTTTACACCACAGGAGTCGGAGTTCATAATAATCCCCAGTGGAGAGCATGCGGTGTTTCCTCTGACTCTACTTACAGCACAACTCACTTCATCTATTGCTCTATATTTTGCACGTCTTGTCTTTTAGAAAGCTTTCCTTTGATCATCACCTCATTACATTGTGCTACGCTGCGTCTGCGGGGAAACCTGCAGCGATCTGAGGTGCCTCCATGATTCTTGACACTTTTCCCTGACTCTGGGATCTACCTTATTTCACTCTCGTCTCAACACCATCCCACTCGATGGGCAATCACTGTAAGTGTCATGGGGAAAGAAAACGAAGATTGATTTTACTATTTTTGCGTAAACCAGTCGGATAAATTTAACTGAGGAAGATAAAATGCAGAGTGCAGCAGGAGGTCTCCGTGCCCTACACCCCCCCCCATCCCCGACAGAGCAGTGGCATCTCTGCTCCTCATTATTGTGCCCTGTCAATCACGCAGCAGCATCCCTTTCATTCAGAACGTCGCTTTGTCAAGCGCAATCTGGGTAATTGCAGATGGCGAAGCTGGGCCTTATTCAGCTGTGCTAATTACGATGACGTTGAAGATGAAGAGGCGAAGCTGCCTCAGGAAGAGCGTGCTATGGGAGTGAGAGGGGAGAAGGGACAGTGTGATTTCGAGACCGAGAGAGAGAGAGAGAGAGAGAGAGAGAGAGAGAGATATGGAGAGAAGGAAAGACAGAGAGAAGAGAAGAGCCTACCCTGTTATTAGAGAGGTTATTATTGGGCACTGTGGCAATATAATAGCAGAGGGATACAGCGGCTTGGAGCACAAGGCCTCTGATCTCGAACACCCGCTAGCACACGCACACATAGGAAGAATGGGGCTCATTTAGAGGAAGTCATTGTACAGAATCATGCAGCGATCCACAGGGGTCACATTTGTAAGAATGACTCGGTGCTAGGTGGTGTATCAGTGTAAAGTCTATTAGCAAAAACTACCGTACGATCCATTACCCAGAGTACCTGGGTGTTTGGAGTACTACGAATCCTAAATGGTACCTCACGTCTCTCCACCCCCACAAACAACTAAATATTCATCCCAGACTTTTCAATACTAACACATGACGACACATTTTACTGATATAATTATTTTTTAACCAAACATAAAATGGCCGTCAGCGTGTTACTGCCCTGCTATGGCCTGGCAAACTGTCCAGGATGTACTCTGCCCTCCCCCAAAGTTGGCTGGGATGGGCGCCAGCCTCCCCTTGACCCTAATTAGGATTAAGCGGTTACAGAAAATGAACTGATGAAACATAAAATTAAACGTTGTGCTGATTTACATTCTCCCGATTCGTAGCTCAACCAAGAGATTAGCGGACGTCCGACGGTGACATCATTTTTAATATGTCCCGTCTCTTTTTGTGTACATTTCTTTTCTGTTTTACATTCGACAAATATCTTCATTACCAGACAAGGTCTGTACCATCAGGTGTAAATCTGGTGTAAGTCTGACCTTCAACAGACAGTGATGTACATTCTCCGAGAGTCTAAAGCAGCAACAACGATGACTTTCACAACTGGATCATTTTCTTTGATAAAGTTTCTCTTTAATCTTCACCCACATTTTTCAATTATAAAGAACAATCAGGTTGCACTGGTTTCCTCTGGGTGCCCTGGTTTCCTCCCACATTAGGCCAATTGGTTGTTCCAAACCCCGAGGTGTGAGTATGTGTGAATATTTCCACACATGCAATGTATAGTGAGCTGTTCTGGGTGTACCCCGCCTTCACCTAGGGTTCGCTGAGATGAGATGCCTCCTGTCTTTTCCCCAGGGCCACTGTTTTTAAACCATACAACACCGCTGGCCTCATCACCGTCTTGTACACATTTCCTTTCATTCTTGCCGATACCTTCCTATCACACATCACACCGGACACTTTTCTCCAGCCATTCCAACCTGCCTGCACTCACTTCTCCACCTCTTTTCCACACTCTCCATTGCTCTGGATTGTTGAGCCTAAGTACTTAAAATCCTCCACCTTCTTTATCTCTGCTCCATGTAACCTCACCGTTCCTCTTGGGTCCTGGTCGTTCACACACATGTATTCTGTTTTATTGGGGCTAACCTTCAATTCCTCTCCTTTCCAGGGCATACCTCCACCTCTCTAGATTTTCAATGTCATCTGCAAACATCATAGTCCACGGAGATTCTTGTCTAACCTCGTCTGTCAGCCTGTCCATCACCATAGCAAATATGAAGGGGCTCAGAGCTGACCCTTGATGCAGTCCCACCTCCACCTTGAACTCTTCTGTCACACCGACAGCACACCTCACCACTGTCTTACATCTCTCATACATGTCCTGCACCACTCTAACATACTTCTCTGCCACTCCAGACTTCCTCATGCAATACCACAGTTCCTCTCTCAGCACCCTGTCATATGCTTTATCCAGATGCAGCTCCTTCTGACCTTCTCTGTACTTCTCTATTAACATCTTCTAAGCAAACACTGCATCTGTCGTGCTCTTTCTTGGCATGAAACCAAACTGTTGTTCACAAATGCTGACCTCTGCCCTTAGTCTAGCTTCCACTCTTCTTTCCCAAAACTTCATCATATGGCTCATCAACTTTATCCCTCTCTAGTTGCACATCTCCCTTGTTCTTAAAAATGGGCACAAGCACACTTCTCCTCCATTTCTCTGGCATCCTCTCACTCCCTAAGACCTTGTTGAATGTTCTTGTCAGAAAATCTACTGCTACCTCTCCAAGACACTTCCATACCTCCACCGGTATGTCATCAGGACCAACTGCCTTTCCACTCTTCATCCTCTTCAATGCCCTCCACCCTTCTCCCTTACTAATCTTTGCTACTTCCTGGTCCTCAATAGTCACCTCTTCTACTCTTTTTTCTCTCTCGTTTTCCTCATTCATCAGATCTTCAAAGTACTCTTTC
>CM045743.1:45255142-45277642 GCA_024760905.1 Plotosus lineatus | reverse complement strand
CCACTGTGTTTTATCAAGGGCAGGGTCAATGCAGCTAGCTATCAGGAGATTTTGGAGCACTTCATGCGTCCATCTGCTGAAAAGCTTTATGGCGATGAAGATTTTCATTTTTCAGCACGACCTGGCACCTGCTCACAGTGCCAAAACCACTGCTAAATGGTTTACTGACCATGCTATTACTGTGCTCAATTGGCCTGCCAACTCTCCTGACCTGAAGCCCATAGAGAACCTGTGGGATATTGTGAAGAGAAAGTTGAGAGACACCAGACCCAACACTGTGGATGAGCTTAAGGCCGCTATCGAAGCATCCTGGGCCTCCGTAACACCTCAGCAGTGCCACAGGCTGATTGGCTCCATGCCACGCCCGCATTGAAGCAGTCATTTCTGCAAAAGGATTCCCCACCAAGTATTGAGTGCATAACTGAACATAATTATTTGAAAGTTGACTTTTTTTTTGTATTAAAAACACTTTTTTATTGGTCGGGTGAAATATGCTAATTTTTTGAGATAGGAATTTTGCGTTTTCATGAGCTGTATGCCAAAATCATCAGGATTCAAACAATAAAAGACCTGAAATATTTCAGTTGGTGTGCAATGAATCTAAAATATACGAAAGTTTAATTTTTATCAGTACATTACAGAAAATAATGAACTTTATCACAATGTGCTAATTTTTTGAGAAGGACTAGTATATATATATATATATATATATATATATATATATATATATACACACACACACACACACACACAGGGTGACCCAAAAAATGGGAGTTTTTGAATTGCGTATTGCTAGACATGAGCAGTGATCTTGAACAAGTAAATACTTCGCCATGAAAGGTTCGTCATTTATTCTTAGATGGCATGTTTTAAGGTTTCTTCCATCACTCTTGGTTTTATAGTATTGTTAAAAAGTTCCCATTTTTTGGATCACCCTGTATATATATATATATATATATAATTATCATCCATTCACTGTAACTGCTTAATCCTAAATAGGGTTGTTGGGAGGCTAGGGCCCATCTCAGCCAACTCAAGGCGAGAGCAGAGTACACCCTGGACAGCTCGCCAGGCCATCACGGGGCAGGAACATGCTGACAGCTTTGCAGCTCCTCTTGTTGAAAGTCAGCGATGGTTCTTTTACACGAACCTCTACCATAGACAGTGAGAGATATGGCCGGCCTTTGGTAACCCAGTTAAGTGCACTAGGGGGACAGTGACATCCCATTAAGAGTGGGACTTGAACCCCCAACCTTAGGATCAGTGATCCAGCACCTTTACCAACAGGCCACCACTGCCCACACACACACACACATATATATATATATTCTCTCTGGCTTTTCCAGGTCATGCTTTCAGCTTCTCTGTCAATCTTTATGAAGGAGGTGTGGCCTTTTATCTGTCAGTCTCAGTATAGGATTTTCTGTCTTCCTTTCGGCTTTTTCCCTTTCACTCGGGAGTCGCCACAGTGAATCATCTGATTTGCATGTTTGATTTGGCAGAGGTTTTTAGGTCGGATGCCCTTCCTGTCACAACCCTTTTTAGCAAGGGGCAGAAACACGCTGACGACTTTGCGGCTCCTCTTTACGAAAGTCAGCAATGGTTCTTTTACATCAACCTCTCACCATAGACAGTGAGAGACATGGCCCGCCTTTGATAACCCAGTTAGCCGCACTGGGGGGGGACAGTGACAACCCTGTGGAGAGTGGGACTCGGGATCCAGCGCCCTATACCACTAGACCACCACTGCCCCTAAGTGTAGGATATGTGGACTAAAACTTATCACAATTAATAAAGGAGGTGTGGCCTTCTGTCCTGATAATATAATAAAGGAGGTGTGGCTTTGATACTGCCAATCTTAATGAAGGAGGTGCAGTCTTTCACTTGTCATCCCAGTAAAGAGGAGTGGCCTTTAAACCCGTCAGTCTTGATGAAAGGGTTGTAACAGAAAGTGTCATTTAAATCTCATCCTGTCGTGATGAACTGCAGTCAATGACCTAATTACATTCAGTTGGTCACCTGACACCATCAATGTTTGAGGTAATTATAAAAGTCATCGTCTCAAACGCCGCACACACATAAAGTCATCCATCCATTTATCTGGTGGACATTCGTGAAGACAGTCGTCCCCGCAGTGGGAATAATTCATTTTAAGGCGTTTCTGGAAGTCGAACGGTGGAGCAGCGACCGGTGGAGACAATGAACGGCTCAGATGGAAATGTTCAGACTCTGCACTCAGGAGCATCAGTTTCCTAATTAGGTCCCGAACCACATCATTATACAACTTCCTATTGAAAATCAAACCCGTTCTTCACAGGTGACGATGCCACTGTGAACAGGCAGGTGGAAGAGGACGCCGCTGCTTTCTGAACGGACCCCAAAGCCTCGTTCATATCCTCTCCTTCTTTTCCACAAAAAAAACTGCTTACAAAACTGAAGTGCCGGAGAAGAACATGATGAAGGGGAGGAGTCACAACATGCCACTCATTCTTTCCTTTCTTACCCTTTCACCGAGCCTTTCTCTTCCTTTCCCTCCATTTGCTTTTTTTTTTCTCGACTTTTTATTCAATTTTTTTCTTTCCATTCAATTTTCCTTTTATTCCTTTTCTCCTTCCGTTGCTCTCCCTCCGTTTTCTTTCTTTACTGTACTTTCCTATTTCTGTCTCCTTCCCTTTTTTGTAAATTTTCTCCTTTTTATTCTGTTTTCCATAATTTCCTTACTTTCTTCTGATTTCTTATTAATTTATAATATTTTATTCCTTCCTTCCACCTCTTTGCTTTTTCCTCTTTTTCTTTAATGCTCCTTCTTAATTTCCCTTCTTTCCTACTTTCCATTTCATATTTATCTATCCTCTCCTTCCTTCCTTTCCCTTCCTTCTCTTCTCTTTTTAGAACCCTTCTCCTTTTTAATTTCCTTCCTTCTTTTCCACCCTCCATTTCATTTCTCTCTCTCTCTCTCTCTGTCTCTCTCTCTCTCCCCCTCATGCACTTGTACAGGAGGAGAAGATAACAGACGACATGTGAAGCGAATACACCGATCATCTTGAGGCACCTGGACAGGAACCTGATAAATAATGTACACGATCCCGTCATCCGGTCCCTGCCGTAATTCGATTATCGCCTGACATTTATTCTATCAAACAGGATTACAGTACGATTTTCTAAAAAAAAACACATGATTCGAGTCTGGCTGAAAATGCTCAAAATGTCACATCAGCTAGTCGCTACATGAGCAAAGGTAATTGCTAATGATTAGCCTGAGAGTGGGTTGGTGGTGACAGGAGCCTGTTCTCGAGGCTTGGCGCACACCCACTCACTCCACACTCCTTCAGAATTAAGGACAGAGCAAGGCTTTGAAGTCAGCTGATTGTGTAATTAGCCGGCGTTACTAATGCAGCAGAGGCTCTGGCGTGTTTTCTAAATCGATGCATCGGCCCTTATTGTGCCTTTCTGTGACTCAGAAGGCTTTGTTGCAGTCTTCCTGTGAGCCAGAAATAAACCACAACTCAGATAGATGCCGTATCTTCCCACGCGTATTGGGAACCGGGAACGGGGGGGAGGGGCTAGGGGAAGTGGCTTCATATGCCATTAGATCACTGCTGACGGCTGTATAAGGCTCATGTCTGTGTGCTGATGAACACTAAAGTGTTTTTGTTATTTGAGTCTGATTAGAGAAGCAGTGTGAAATGTATACCACCCTCTGCTGCCTGGTAGGTCATACTGCAATTGAAAATAAATAAATAAATAAACCCACCATCACAACTATTTATTGACCGCACATAATTTCGGAATGTAATTTACATTTTTTTGCAAGCATCCTTTTTAAAGAAAAGGAGGCAGGGCCTAAGATCAGGAGGAGGAGCTTGTTTTTGGGACAGAAAAAAAACATGAAATGTACAACTAGAAAATTCCTGCAGACATTTTGAATTATTGTCTGTGGTTTGGTGTGTATTATATAAAAACAGCATATGGTATGGTCAACTAACATCAACCCCCAGTGTACTAACCAGGTTATTAAAGGCTGAGCGTGTGTCTCTCTCTCTCTCTCTCTCTCGGTCTGTGGTGTGATGTTCACATAAAAGAACCACTACTGACTTTCGTCAAAAGGAACTGCATATCCACTGGCATGTTTTTGAACAGTGATGGCCTGTCGAGCTGTCCAGGGTGTACCATGCCCTCGCCCGGAGTCGGCTGAGATGGGCGCCTGCCTCACCGTGACCCAAATTAAGATTAAGTGGTTCAGAAAATTAATAGACGTCAACATCTTATGACCTGTTTGAAGTTTAAATTCAGTTTTATTTGTATTGAGCTTTTTACAATTGACGTCGCAAAGCTGCTTTGTAAAAGAGTGAAAGTACGGCTTACAAAGTATCAAAGAATTTAAACATTTCCCATCACTTCTGTAAGTCTGGACTATATTTCTGGGATAAAGTTTGGTGATGTGACGGAGCTCCCAAAATATTTTTTTTATGCAATTCCCATCGTCATAGTAACCCCCGTTGCTTATAGAAGCTGTTCCACCCTTTTCCCAAACAAGCTGCATATTTTGATATACAGACGCTCCCCAGCTTACGAACAAGTTACGTTGCAGACGGCTGTTTGTTACATGAATTTGTTTTTAAGTTGTTACAAGGCATTCTTTAGAGGGGAACGTATGTTTAAACCTTGTATAAGTAACCTATACAAGTTTGTACTGTATACAATCTCTCTCTCTCTCTCTCTCACACACACACACACACACACACACACACACACACACACACACACACACACACACACACGACACTGCAACTGAACAACTGAACGGATCAGCTTCCGTGTTTAAACTCCTGGTTCCTCTCAAGCACAGAACAGCGGATCTGATCAGATTTACAGAGTTTCACTCTCATCCAGTTCATTATAACACTGGAATCAGTTTGTTTCTTCTTTGAAACTTTTGGCAGGAGTTCAGAAATGTATTGTTCTGCTTCTCTTCCCAGACCTCCCAACCACGCCCACCACTGCCGGAGCCTAGTGTTAAGTGTACCTCAGGATAATGTTTAATCGTATTTCATACTTATATCTATGATATATCTTTCTATAGATTTGATTCAATTTCTATTACTACTTGTTCTTCAATTTCATTTCACTTTCACTTTCACGCTCAACCTCGGACCGGATGTTCGTATCTCCGGATGTTCGTAAAACAAATGTTCGTAAGTGGGGGAGCGTCTGTATAATTTGTGGGGGTTGCTTTTTGATGAGCAGTGTGAGTGACACACACATTTTTTTAAGTAATGATAATAAAAACAGTTGAAACCAACACATTAGCTCTTTATGAAAGTGTGCACTGAAGTTTGTGTGTGTGTGTTTGTGTGTGTGTGTGTGTGTGTGTGTGTGTATACAAATAAGTTCCACTCTAGAAATATCTCAGCGGACGTAGTGTGAACATCACCATGGAAACAGATGGCTTTCGTACAAATCGCAGAAGCCCTGCACCAAAATGTTCATATGCATTCTCTCTCTCTCTCTCTCTCTCTCTCTCTCTCTCACACACACACACACACACACACACACACACAGTGATCAGAGAGAAAACACAATACAACTAAAGATTATACAAGAGTATTATAACTCCCAATGACTTATCTCAGCCACATGCATATATATATATATATATATACTACAATTCATGATGCAAAGTGTTTTATTTCTTAATTTTTCCACTTTGCATCAATCTGTGCATCATGCTCATATCCATACCATGCGAAGTCGAGCTAGCTTGCTCGTTTGCTAGTTTGTTAGCATCACGTGCACCACAGACTTAACAACTACAGCTAATACATTGCTCTTGAGTCAAACTGCCATTTTAATATTTTAAATAATTTCCAGGTGAATTTGGTTAATTTATTTAGCAATCAATGTAGAATGTAGAACAGCATCAGCAACATCACCACCATTCACTCACTGTTGCGAAGAGTATTATCATAAACTCATTCATTAGCATAAACTCATTCATTCATTTTTCAAGCCACTTAATCCTTATTAGGGCCAAGGGGAGGCTTGCACCCATATCAGCCAACTCTGGGTGAGCACTGGTTACACCCTGGACAGCTCATCAGGCATCACAGGGCAACACACACACACACACACACACACACACCCCTAAGGAAGATTTGGAACAGCCAATTGGCCCACTGTATTTGCTTTTATAGTGTGGAAACCCTCACAAGCACAGGGAGGACAGCGCCCAGGCTGGGAATTGAACCCAGGCCTTCTCGCTGTGAGGTGAACCACTACACCACCGTGCCGCACCATTAGTCTAAAATGTCAAAGAAAATAACTACATGATGCCTTTGGTAACAATCATGTCACAGACATTCCTGTTCCTTTATCTTTGGTAAAATAATATTTTAATAAACAGATGAAAGGCTTTTCTGATCGGAAAGCTAATATTAGCAAGCTAGCATAGTTTCTAGGCAACTGAAGGACAAAATTAGCAGAAATCATGTCATTTATCCACAGAGATCTCATTGACTCCTTTCATCCTGAGATGGATTATTGATCCGTGCTGTCATTCCGTTCATTATTTCTTAAACAAGTCACGATTATTATTATTTAAATTTTTATTAAAGTGTAATTCTCTCTCTCCCGCTCTCTCTCTGTGTGTGTGTCTCTCTCTCTCTCTCCCTCTTTGTGGGTCTCTCTCTCTCTCTCTCTCTCTCTCCCCCCCCTCTCGCTGAACAAACAGTGCTGAGTAAGTGACTAGTGAGTCGAAGCCTCCGGAAAAGAAGGGCAGCTTATAAATATTTAATGCAAACACAAATGCTAGTGTTGCTAATATCCTCATTCAGAACATGTCCATGAGGGAAAACTGGAAAAGAAATCATGCAATATGACTCAGTGATAAACTTCTCAGCACAGATCGATGGAACGAAGATTTTTTTCCATCTTCACAGATGCCTGAGTGCGTTTTATCCCTGAAGAGACCATTTCGTTGCCTTTTTCTTCAGAGTATCACATCCATTTATGATCAGTGTTCAATGATTCAGCCTTGTTGAGTGAATCATTCAGATAAACAAATCGGTCCCATCATTCTTTTTGGTGAGTTATTGTCATTCCTCTATCAATATGTGAGTTGATGAATCATTTGAACTGGCGGAGATTTGATGCTCTATTAGTGTTCAAATCAGTGAGTCATTCATTTATTAGCATTTGAGTCAGTGAATCATTCGATTCTGTCTGAGATTTTATTTGCTATTAGTGCTTGCATCAGAGAGTGATTATCGGTTGGCCTCAAAAAGGTTCTGGGCCACCATCCGACGCCTCAGGAGGGGGAAGCAGTTCTTCACAAACACTGTTTACGGTGGAGGTGGGGAGCTGCTTACCTTGACTGGGGATGTTGTTGAGAGGTGGAGGGAATACTTTGAGGACCTTCTCAATCCCACCAACACGCCCTCCGTGGAAGAGGAAGACCCCGGGGGTTCGGGTGAGGGTCCGCCCATCACTGGAATGGAGGTCACTGAGGTTGTCAAAAAGCTCCTCGGTGGTCGAGCTCCGGGGTTGGACGAGATCCGCCCGGAATATCTCAGGGCTCTGGATGTTGTAGGACTGTCTTGGTTGACACGTCTCTGCAACATCGCGTGGTCATCGGGGGCTGTACCTCTGGATTGGCAAACTGGGGTGGTGGTCCCAATTTTTAAGAAGGGGGACCGGAGGGTATGTTCCAATTATCGGGGAATTACACTCCTCAGCCTACCTGGGAAAGTCTATGCAGGAGTACTAGAGAGGAGGATCCGACCGATAGTCGAACCTCGGATTCAGGAGGAACAATGTGGTTTTCGTCCTGGCCGCAGCACTCTTGACCAACTCTATACGCTCCAGAGGATTCTGGAGGGGGCATGGGAGTTTGCCCAATCTGTCCACATGTGCTTTGTGGATTTGGAGAAGGCTTTCGACCGTGTCCCTCGAAAGATCTTGTGGGGCGTGCTCCGAGAATCTGGCGTTCGGATCCGTTGCTCTGGCGATTCGGTCGCTGTATCACCGGAGCCAGAGTTTGGTCCGTATTGGTAACAGCAGGTCGGATTCGTTTCCAGTGGGAGTTGGAGTCCGCCAAGGCTGTCCTTTGTCACCGATTCTGTTCATAATTTTTATGGACAGAATTTCTAGGCGCAGTCGAGGCGATGAGGGGTTCTGGTTCGGTGGCCATCGAATATCATCTCTGCTTTTTGCGGATGATGTTGTCCTTTTGGCTTCATCAAATCGGGCCCTCCAGCTCTCATTGGAGCAATTCGCAGCTGAGTGCGAAGCAGCCGGGATGAAGATCAGTACCTCCAAGTCCGAGGCCATGGTTCTCAGTCGGACAATGGTGGAATGCACCCTCCGGGTCGGGAATGAGGTCCTGCCCCAAGTGGAGGAGTTTAAGTATCTTGGGGTCTTGTTTACGAGTGAGGGAAGGATGGAGCGAGAGATCGACAGACGGATCGCTGCAGCCTCTGCTGTTAAGCGGTGCCTGTACCGGTCCGTTGTGGTGAAAAAGGAGCTGAGCCGCAAGGCGAAGCTCTCAATTTACCAGTCGATCTATGTTCCAACCCTCACCTATGGTCACGAGCTTTGGGTAATGACCGAAAGAACAAGATCACGGATACAAGCGGCTGAAATGAGCTTTCTTCGCCAGGTGGCGGGGTTCTCCCTTAGAGATAGGGTGAGAAGCTCCGCCATCCGGGGAGAGCTCGGAGTAGATCTGCTGCTCTTCCGCATTGAGAGGGGCCAGTTGAGGTGGCTTGGGCATCTGGTCAGAATGCCCCCCGGACGCCTCCCTGGTGTGGTGTTTCGGGCATGTCCAACCGGGAAGAGACCCCGGGGTCGACCTAGAACACGCTGGAGGGACTATATCTCTCGGCTTGTCTGGGACCGCCTCGGTGTCCCCCCGGGAGAGTTGGAGGAAGTAGCTCGGGAGAGGGATGTCTGGACCTCTTTGCTGAGGTTGCTGCCCCCGCGACCCGACCCTGGACTAAGCGGAAGAAGAAGATGATGATGATGATGCTTGCATCAGTGAATCTTGTGCTGGTGATTCTTTGACGATTTCCTGCTCAATGTGTATTTAATTCAGTGAATCATTTGTTCAGATCTGAGATTCGTTCCTCTGTTAGTGTTGAGGAATCATTTGTTGATGGTGGAGATTTATTCTTTCATCACTGTTAGAGTCGATGAATCATTCGTTCATGGTGGAGATTCGTTCCTCTCTCAGTTGGCACTGGGACATTTTTTCAATCATATCAAAACTACTGTTTTAAATCTAAAAGCACAGAAAAAAAAGTACAGCATGTCTATAGAAATAGATGATAATAACGTGGAACCTTGACTTACGAAATTAATCCATTCTGAGGGCGAGCTCGTAAGTCAGAACGTTCATGAGAAAGCAAAATCGGAAATAACAGAAAATCATTAATCCGTTCCAACCCCCTCCCAAACTCATATAACCTGCACAAACATGTATATTTCACCTAATATATTAAAGATAAACATGTACAAACAATAAATATTTCATAATAATAATAATAAGACATGTACATTAACATTAATAATAATTAATAATAATACATATACATTTACATTAATAATAATTCATAATAAATAATAATAAAACAAGAAGAAACAATAACTCAATTAACCCTTCTGATCATCGACTGTGGCAAAGATGTTACGTGGGTACGAAGATGTCACGTGGGCAGGCATGAGGTGGGGTGTAACAGAGAAGGAGGAGGAGGAGGAGGAGGAGGATTTTATGCATGTGTATGCTACGAATGTCAGCGAGGAAAGGGTCATGGTGAGCTCCCACAAGGCCAGAGCTTCTCAAATATTGCGGCACGTGGTGCGATGCTGGGGGGGGTATGTAAGACCCTGGAGAATGTGCTTTTTTCTCATACTGTACTAGAATTAAGTGTAATTGCACATCCTCTGCAGTAGGTGGCAGTGGTGCTCTCACTGTGTTCTCTATGGTGTAGGGGAAAAGCAAACGATATGAAGTGCAGTAAACACAATTTATAATTACATGTAGGGCGCTGGGGGGGGGGGTTCATCCTATAGGGGTTGTCACAGAAAATAATTGTGAATCACTGCACAAGGCATTCTCGGAGCATGGAGGAATACACTTAGAAGAAAACGAGGCTAATCAGCCCGGAAAAGCCATTTTCCCAGCAGAACTCATAAATCAAAATTTTGCTGGTTGGATGGGACAGGTTTTTGGTGGATCGAAGCTCATATGATGAAAATTCATTATAAAAGACACTCGTAACTCAAAGTAATTCTGTAGTTCTTGTTAAATGAGCCTTTTAAGGGGAATATAAATGCAAATTGGTTGTAAAATATTTACAAATAAAAGGCTGTAAAAGAAAACTTCATAAGTGAGGATAAAAGGCCATATAACTTTATTGCCATTAAATATATCATCAAAAATATGGGATCCTTGATAATGATGCCCCTTTAAAACATCTTTACTGACATATTTTAATCTAATTTTGACTTAGTTTCATGTTTATACTGCCATTTAAACCAAAAGTGCTCAATGTTTTTTTTCATGAATTTTCATCGGGGACCAGATCACTTGCTGTCATGGCGGTGTTACGAAACCTACGGGATCTCAGATCAGCGTCAAATTTCGTAATATCTTCGTTTAGTACATAACTTACACACCTGCACAGTGATTTAATTACCTGGGAGTCACACTAAATGAAACTTAATATTAAATATCACCCTCAATTTGAACTCTTTGGCGAATCAAAAAGACTTGATGGATTTTCACGGCGTAAAACAAACAGGACATTCGTAATGCATTCCAGATTCAAGATGGCTGCATGTCAATCAAAATAACATGGAGCGAGTCCACAAGCCATGTTTTTACACACCGATCCGAATCTACCGTTGAAATTTTGATGCTGTCATTGCAGTCGGTCCGAGATACACAGGTGAATCGGGGTTTTTCCAACCGCCCACTTTAAGAGTTTGAGTCAGTGAATCACGTGTTCATGACTGAATTTCGCTCTTTTCACAGTGTCTGAACCTGTCTTCTCTTCCTTCAAGATCTAAATTCACTCCCCAAGTGAATCATTTCCATCATGATGAAGATCCTGCCTCAGGGTCTGAATCAGTGAATTATTCTCACCTGAATGAATCATTTAACAAAAGGATTCAAACGACTCAGCATCCACCACTGTGAATCAGCAGGGACTCGAAAGGCGGATCGACGTCATTTCCGACATCAAGTAAAACCTGTAGATTCCTAAAGCATCCTGCGGATCACATGCTGCATCCTCAATCGATGTTCACACTGTTCGCTGCATGTGCTTTCAATCAGGTCCTGATTAGGGTTCGAAGCGCGAGGTGAGGGACGGTGGAGAATTTCACACACGCCCAACAGCAGCTATAATCAATCACTTAAAGACTGCAGAAGAACAAACCGATGTCCACTGGGAAGCGCCAAAACAAATGCAGCTCAATTATACTAATTAACAAACATCGGTTCAGTGCAGTGTGTGTGGAGACTGACGACGTCTCTGTTATTTACTCTGTGTGAGTGTGTGTGAGAGAGACAGAGAAAAAGAGAAAGAGAGAGAGAGAGCGAAAGTGTGTGTGAGAGAGACAGAGATAGAGAAAGAGAGAGAGAGGGGGGGGGATTGTGTGTGCACGCATGTGTGTGTGTGTGTGTGTGTGTGTGTGTGTGTGTGTGTGTCTGTGTATGAGAGAGAGAATGTTAGAGCGAAAAAAACTACACACCCACTCAACTCAATGAGTCAATTCATCCTGCACCAAGCGTGGGAGAGAGAGAGAGAGAGAGAGAGTAAAAGAGAGGGAGAAGAGAGTGATACAGAGAAAGAGATAAGAATTAGAGAGACTGTTAGACAGGGACCAAAATAAAAACAGAACAAATGTAAAGACACACACACACACACACACGCACGCACACGCACGCACACATGGTGTGATAATGAGAATGAATGCTGGTGGATGATGTGACAGGGAGGCAGGGTGAAAGGGGACAGAGTGATAGGGGACAGTGTGCCATGGCGACGTTGTGATATTAAAAGGAATGAAAGGGGACATAGTATCGGGGGACAGGGGGACAGAGTGACAGAGGGATGGAATGATAGAGAAAGGAATGAAAGGGGACAGAGTGACAGGGGGATGGAATGATAAAGACAGGAATGAAAGTGCATGAATGATAGGCGGACGGAGTTACATGGGGTGGGGACAGAGTGATGTTGAGTGGCGGGACACTGGGACGGCGGGAAGGCGTGACGGGAGATCATTTTGGGACGGAGCTGTGAGTCTAAGTCACCAGAACTAAAGCTGGTTTCTTTCTCTCAGGAACAGAAACTTCACAAAAAATGAGTGTAAAGTTTGATGTTTAAAATGTGCTGTTCTCACGTGAGCGTGATGGAGCGTTGCATTACTGGAGCTCATCACCTGCGTTACACACAAAAAACTTTTAGAATCTAAAATCTCCTCCTTTTTAGTGAAGCAGTGAAACAGCAGCAACAGCAGCAGCAGCAGCGGTGAAGAGACAATGACTAGAATCAACTTCACTCTTTCATTTGGCTTTCAAAACACAAAGTGTATGCAAATCAGCCAACGCCCAAAACCATAGACCCAAAGTCTACTCGCAGTAGCACAGCCACGATAACACCAACTCTGAACGTACTACAACTACAATTGTGACTATGATTATTATTATGATTATTATTATTATTACTATTACTATTACTATTATTATTGTTGTTGTTTTTTTTTTTGTTGTTATTATTATTTTTAATATCATCTTCCATTTGATCCAGAATCGGGTCGCGGGGGCAGCAAAATAAGCAAAACGGTTCAGACATCCCTCTCCCCCGCCACTTCCTCCAGCTCTTCTGGGGGGATACCGAGGCGTTCCCGGACAAGCCGAGAGACGTAATTCCTCCAGCGTGTTCTAGGTTGACCCCGGAGTCTCTTCTCGGTTAGAAACACCACACTAGGGAGGCGTTCGGAAAGCATTCTGAGCAGATGCCCGAGTCACCTCAACTGGCCCCTCTCAATGCTGAGAAGCAGCGGATCTATTCCGAGCTCTCCCCGGATGGTAGTCCGAGGTTCGACGATCGGTCGGATCTTCCTCTCGAGTACCCCTGCATAGACTTTCCAAGGTAGGCTGAGGAGTGTGATTCCCCAATAATTGGAACACACCCTCCGGTCCCCTTTTCAAAAAGGGGAACTACCACCCCGGTTTGCTAATCTAGAGATACTGCCCCCGATGACCACGCGATGTTGTATAGCCGTGTCAACCAAGACAGTCCTACATCATCTAGAGCCCTGAGATATTCAGAGCGGATCTCATCCAACCCCGGAGCCCGACCACCGGCTTTTTGACTACCTCAGTGACCTCCACTCTAGTGATGAGCAGACCCCCACTCAAACCCCCAGGGTCTTCCGGGGGGGGGGGGGGGGGGGGGGCGCGTGTTGGTGGGATTGAGGAGGTCCTCAAAGTATTCCCTCCACTTCTCGACGACATCCCCATTCAAGATGAGCAGCTCCCTACCTCCACTGTAAACAGTGTTTGTGGAGAACTGCTTCCCCCTCCTGAGCAGTCAGATGGTGGTCCAGAACCTTTTTGAGGCCAACCGATAATTACTCTCCAGGCCCTCACCAAAGTCCTCCCATGCCTGAGATTTTGCATCTGCGACAACCTCGGCTGTAGCACGTTTGGCCTGCCGGTACCTGTCTGCTGCCTCAGGAGTACTACAAGCTAATAAGACCTGATAGGTCTCCTTTTTCTGCTGAACGACCCCCTTCACCACAGGAAAACCACCACGACAAGCACCGGTGACCTTCTGGCCACAGCTATGAGCTGACGCATTAGCAATGAAGGCACAAAACATGTCCCATTCAGATTCCATATCACCCGCCTTAGCTCTGCGGGAGGTGGGAGTTAAAAGCCACTCGGACAGCAGACTCCGCCAAACATTCCCAGCAGAACATAATTACACGCTTGGGCCTGCCAGTTCTGGAAGGCAGCCTCCCCCACCATCGAAGCCAGCTCATCATCAGGTGGTGATCGGTTGACAGCACAGCTCCCCTTTTCACTGAATAAAGCCGCCGCAAGTCTGGAGACATGACTACAAAGTTGATCATTGAACTGTGACCTAGGGTGTCCTGGTGCCAAATGCACTTATGATCAAAGGGCACCGTTATGATCAAACATGGTGATCGTGATAGACAAACTGTGATGAGCACAGAAGTCCAACAACAAAACACCATTCGGGTTCAGACTAGAGAGGCTGTACCTACCGTTCACACCCTTCCAGGTCACACTATCATTGCCCACATGGGCGTTGAAGTCTCCCAAGACAATGAGTGAGTCTCCCGAGGGAGCGTTCTCCAACACACCCCCTAAAGACTCCAAAAAGTGTGAGTACTCAACTGTCATTTGGTGCAGAAACACAAATAACAGTCAGGACCCGTCCCCCCACCTGAAGGTGGAGGGAAGCTACCCTTTCGTCGACCTGGGAGAATCCGAGCGTTTGGGCACCGAGACGGGGGGGCAACAAGGATGCCCACACCGGCTCGCCGCCTCTCTCCATGAGCAACTCCAGAATGGAATAAGGTCCAGCTTCTCTCGAGATGGGTGGTTCCAGAGCCCAAGCTATGCACTGAGGTGAGCCCAACCATATCTAGTCAGGATCTCTCCAGCTCACGCACCAGCTTAGGTTCCTTCCCCGCCAGAGAGGCGACATTCCGTGTCCTAAGAGTCAAAGTCAGTTACCGAGGTTCGGTCCGACAGAACTTATGCCTTCGGCTCCCACCCAACTCACAATATTATTATTATTATCTTCTTCTTCTTCTTCTTTTCCTTTAGGCTGTTCCCTTCAGGGGCCGCCACAGCAAATAATCTTCCTCCATCTCACCCGATCATCAGCATCTTCTACTTTTACTCCAACTACCTTCATGTCCCCCTTCACCACATCCATAAATCTTCTCTTTGGTCTTCCTCTGGGCATTCTGCCTGGTAGTTCCAACCTCAGCATCCTACTACCAATATACTCACTATCCCTCCTCTGCATATGTCCAAACCATCTCAGTCTAGCCTCTCTGACTTTGTCTCCAAAACCTCTTACATGTGCTGTCCCTCTGATGTACTCATTCCTGATCCTATCCACCCTCATTACTCCCAAACAGAACCTCAACATTTTCATCTCTGCTCCCTCCAGCTCTGCCTCCTGTCTTTTCCCCAGGGCCACTGTTTCTAAACCATACAACATAGCTGGCCTCACCACCGTCTTGTACAGTTGTGCAGTCCCACCTCCACCTTGAACTCATCGGTCACGCCGACAGCACACCTCACCACTATCTTACATCTCTCATACATGTCCTACACCACTCTAACATACTTCTCTGCCACTCCAGACTTCCTCATACAATACCACAGTTCCTCTCTCTGCACCCTGTCATATGCTTTCTCCAGATCCACAAAGGCACAATGCAGCTCCGTCTGACCTTCTCTGTACTTCTCTATTAACATCCTCAAGGGAAACACTGCATCTGTGGTGCTCTTTCTTGGCATGAAACCAAACTGTTGTTCACAAATGCTGACCTCTGCCCTTAGTCTAGCTTCCACTATTCTTTCCCATAACTTCATCGTATGGCTCATCAACTTTATCCCTCTGTAGTTGCCACAACTCTGCACATCTCTCTTGTTCCTAAAAATAGGCACCAGCACACTTCTCCTCCATTCCTCTGGCATCCGTTCACTCTCTAAGACCTTGTTGAATGTTCTTGTCAGAAAATATTACATTATTGTTATTATTATTATTATTATTACTATTATTATTGTTATTATTGTTGTTGTTATTATATATATATATATATATATATATATATATATACACATATATGGATCACTCACTTTCCGCAGTTAATTCGGACCGAGATCCCCACGTGAACCACTCCGCGAAGTAGGATCAAACTCCCAAACCGACTTACATGTACATATATATGTGTATATAATATTAATAAATACACATTCAATGCTGTAAATGCTTATAATAACTATTTTTTTTTTTTACTTTCGGCTGCTCCCTTCAGGGGTCGCCACAGCAAATCATCCGCCTCCACCTCACCCTGTCCTCCGCATCTTCTTTTCTGACTCCAATGACCTTCATGTCTTCCTTCACCACATCCATAAATCTCTTCTTCGGTCTTCCTCGAGGCCTTCTGCCTGGTAGTTCCAACCTCAGCATCCTACTGCCAATATACTCACTATCCCTCCTCTGTACATGTCCAAACCATCTCAATCTAGCCTCTCTGACTTTGTCTCCAAAACATCTTACGTGGGCTGTCCCTCTGATATACTCATTTCTGATCCTATCCATCCTCGTTACTCCCAGGAGAACCTCAACATTTTCATCTCCGCTACCTCCAGCTCTGCCTCCTGCCTTTTCCTCAGCGCCACTGTTTCTAAGCCATACAACATCGCTGGCCTCACCACCATCTTGTACACTTTTCCTTTCATTCTTGCTGACACTCTCCTATCGCACATCACACCGGATACTTTTCTCCAACCATTCCAGCCTGCCTGCACACGCTTCTTCACCTCTTTTCCACACTCTCCATTGCTCTGGATTGTTGAGCCTAAGTACTTAAAATCCTCCACCTTCGTTATCTCTGCTCCCTGTAACATCACCGTTCCTCCTGGGTCCTTCTCATTCACACACATGTATTCTGATTTTCTGAGGCTAACCTTCATTCCTCGCCTTTCCAGGGCATACCTCCACCTCTCTAGATTTTCCTGCACTTGTTCTCTGCTCTCACAACAGATCACAATGTCATCTGCAAACATCATAGTCCATGGAGATTCTTGTCTCACCTCGTCTGTCAGCCTGTCCATCACCATAGAAAACAAGAAGGGGCTCAGCGCTGACCCTTGATGCAGTCCCACCTCCACCTTGAATTCGTCGGTCACACCGACAGCACACCTCACCACTGTCTGATATCTCTCATACATGTCCTGCACCACTCTAACATACTTCTCTGCCACTCCAGACTTCCTCATGCAATACCACAGTTCTTCTCTTGGCACCCTGTCATATGCTTTTTCCAGATCCACAAAGGCACAATGTAGCTCCCTCTGACCTTCTCTGTACTTCTCTATTAACATCCTCAAGGCAAACATTGCATCTGTGGTGCTCTTTCTTGGCATGAAATGCTTATAATAACAATTAAATGTTAAAAATAATGCATAAGATAAATGTAAATAAAATATAGATACACACATACAGACGAGAGCGCACACTCAGATGCGCACCTCACAAAAATGTAAATAGTTTTGATGGGCGGTTTTGGGTTGTTTTTTGTTTGTTTCGGGTTTTTTTTTCATAATTGGCCGTGCTGTTGTGGCATTTTCCTTAACTTTTCCCCCTATTCTTCCTTAATTTTTAAAATTTTTTAATTCGATGATAATTAAAAAAAAAAAAACATGACGCACTGAAGCCATATGAATTGAAGCGCGAAGTAGCGAGGGATCCTTGTATGTGGACATACATACATATACTAGTCCTTCTCAAAAAATTAGCATATTGTGATACAGTTCATTATTTTCTGTAATGTACTGATAAAAATAAAAAAAATCATATATTTTAGATTCATTGCACACCAACTGAAATATTTCAGGTCTTTTATTGTTCGAATACTGATGATTTTAGCATACAGATAATGAAAACCAAAAATCCCTATCTCAAAAAATTAGAATATTTCATCCGACCGATAAAAAAGTGTTTTTAATACAAAAAAAAAGTCAACTTTCAAATAATTATGAATAAAATAGATAAATTCTATAAAATTAGAATATTTCATCCGACCGATAAAAAAGTGTTTTTAATACAAAAAAAAAGTCAACTTTCAAATAATTATGTTCAGTTATGCACTCAATACTTGGTCGGTAATCCTTTTGCAGAAATGACTGCTTCAATGCGGCGTGGCCCAGGATGCTTCGATAGCGGCCTTAAGCTCATCCACAGTGTTGGGTCTGGTGTCTCTCGACTTTCTCTTCACAATATCCCACAGATTCTCTATGGGCTTCAGGTCATGAGAGTTGGCAGGCCAATTGAGCACAGTAATACCATGGTCAGTAAACCATTTAGCAGTGGTTTTGGCACTGTGAGCAGGTGCCAGGTTGTGCTGAAATATGAAATCTTCATCTCCATAAAGCTTTTCAGCAGATGGAAGCATGAAGTGCTCCAAAATCTCCTGATAGCTAGCTGCATTGACCCTGCCCTAGATCAAACACAGTGGACCAACACCAGCAGCTGACATGGCACCCCAGACCATCACTGACTGTGGGTACTTGACACTGGACCTCAGGCATTTTGGCATTTCCTTGTCCCCAGTCTTCCTCCAGACTCTGGCACCTTGATTTCCGAATGACATGCAAAATTTGCTTTCATCTGATAAAAAAGTACTTTGGACCACTGAGCAACAGTCCAGTGCAGCTTCTCTGTAGCCCAGGTCAGGCGCTTCTGCCACTGTTTCTGGTTCAAAAGTGGCTTGACCTGGGGAATGCGGCACCTGTAACCCAGTTCACTGCTTCCACAAGACCACCAAAGTCTGGAATCGGACCTTCTCCACAATCTTCCTCAGGGTCCGGTCACCTCTTCTGGTTGTGCAGCATTTTCTGCCACACTTTATCCTTCCCACTGAGGTGGCTTGATACAGCACTCTGGGAACAGCCTATTCGCTCAGAGATTTCTTTCTGTGTCTTACCCTCTTGCTTGAGGGTATCAATGATGGCCTTCTGGACAGCAGTCAGGTCGGCAGTCTTACTCATGATTGCGGTTTTGAGTAATGAACCAGGCTGTGAGTTTTTAAAAGCCTCAGGAATCTTTTGCAGGTGTTTCGAGTTAATTGGTTGATTCAGATGATTAGGTTAATAGCTCGTTTAGAGTACCTGAACATGATATGCTAATTTTTTGAGATAGGAATTTTGGGCTTTTTATGAGCTGTCCAAAATAATCAGTATTAAAACAATAAAAGACCTGAAATATTTCAGTTGGGGTGCAATGAATCTAAAATATATGAAAGTTTAATTTTTATCAGTACATTACAGAAAATAATGAACTTTATCACAATATGCTAATTTTTTGAGGACTAGTATATGGAGAGCAGTGTTAGTCTAGTGGATAGGGCACAGGGTCACTGATCTTTAGGTTGGGGGTTCGAGTCCCCACAAGGTTGTCACTGTCCTCCCCAGTGCAACTAACTGCGTTATTAAAGGCGGGCCATGTCTCTCACTGTCTATGGTGAGATGCATGTAAAAGAACCATTGCTGACTTTCGTAAAGAGCAGGCTGCAACGCCGTCTGCATGTTTCTGTCCCTTGCTAAAAGGGTTGTGACAGGAAGGGCATCCGATGTAAAAACCTATGCCAAATCAAATGGTCGAGAAAAGGTAGAGAGCTGGCTGACATGATGCAGAGGAGGAAGGTGGACATACTGTGTGTTCAGGAGACCAGGTGGAAAGGTAGCAAGACTAGAAGCTTAGGAGCAGGGTTTTTGTTTTTTTCATGGTGTGGATGGGAAGAGAAATGGAGGAGGAGTCATCTTGAAGGATGGGTTTGTCAGGAATGTTCTAGAAGTGAAGAGAATATCAGACAGAGTGATGAGTCTCAACTTAGAAATTGAAGGCTCAGTGTTGTTAGTGCTTATGCCCCACAAGCAGGATGTGAGCTAGAAGAGAAGAAGAGAATCTGGAGTGAGTTAGATGAAGTGATGCAGAGTACCCAAGAGTGGTCATTGGTGCAAACTTCAATGGACATGTTGGTGCAGGCAACAGAGAGGACAAGGAAGTGATGGGCAGGTTTGGTATCCAGGATAGGAACACAGAAGGACAGATGTTGATAAATTTTGCAAAAAGGATGGAAATGGCTGTGGTGAATACTTTCTTCCAAAAGTGACAGGAGCATAGGGTGACTTATAAAAGCGGAGGTAGGAGCACACAGGTAGACTACATCTTTTGTAGGCAATGTAATTTGAAGGAAGTCATTGACTGCAAAGTAGTAGTGGGTGAGAGTGTTGCCAAACAGCAACAGGTGGCGTGCTGGATGCTGATGGTGAGGAAGGTGAAAAGGCAAAGGAGGAGTAGAAACAGGCTTTGGGTGGTCAGGAAGTGCTTCCAGATGACTGGACAACTACAGCTAATGTGATCAGGGAGACAGGTAGGAGAGTAGGTGTGTCATCTGGAAGGAAAGTAGATAAGGAGACTTGGTGGTAGAATGAGGAAGTACAGGAGTGTGTACAAAGGAAGAGGTTAGCTAAGAAGAAATGGGACATTGAGAGAACCGAAGAGAGTAAACAGGAGTACAGGGAGACAGCGTAAGGCAAAGGTTGCGGTGTCAAAGACCAAACAGAGTGCGTATGATGACTTGTATACTAGGTTGGACAGTAAGGAGAGAGAAAATGATTTATACAGGTTGGCACAGCACAGAAATAATAATAATAATAATAATAATAATAATTAATTTCTATAGCGCCTGGACTCCATTTGACTAGTTGCTCACTGGCGCTGTAAAAAGGGTTATGAGGGAGGCTGAGAAAATTGTCAAATGTCATAAGCATTTCTGAAAAGATGAGATTTGATTTGGCTTTTAAAGGAGGTTTAGAGATAGAAATGGGAAAGACGTGCAGCAAGTTAGAGTGATTAAGGACAAAAGTGGGAAATGTATTGACTGATGACAGAAGTGTGCTGGGAGGGTGGAAAGAGTGCTTTGAAGAGCTGATGAATGAGTAAAATGAGAGAAAAAAATGAGTAGAATAGGTGACCGTTGAGGAGCAGGAAGTATCAAAGATTAGTAAGGGTGAAGTGAGGAGGGCATTGAGGAGGATGAAGAGTGAAAAGGCAGTTGGTCCTGATGACATACCTGTGGAGGTATGGAAGTGTCTAGGAGAGATAGTAGTAGATTTTCTGACAAGAATATTCAACAAGGTCTTCGAGAGTGAGAGGGTGCCAGAGGAATAGAGGAGAAGTGTGCTGGTGCACATTTTTAACAACAAGGTAGACATGCAGAGTTGTGGCAACTGCAGAGGATTCAAGTTGATGAACCATTCAATGAAGTTATGGGAAAGAATAGTGCAAGCTAGACTAAGGGCAGAGGTCAGCATTTGTGAACAAGAGTTTGGTATATATAATACACACACATATATACACTCTTGTGGGGTCAGTGGTGGCCTGGTGATAAAAGTGCTGGATCACCGATCCTAAGGTTGGGGGTTTGAGTCCCACTATCCACAAGGTTGTCACTGTTCCCCCCCAGTGCCGCTAACTGGGTTATCAAAGGCTGGCCACATCTCTCACTGTCTATGGTCAGAGGTTCCTGTAAAAGAACCATTACTGACATGCATAAAGAAGAGCTGCAAAATTGTCAACGTGTTTCTGTCCCTTGAAATGAATTATTAATTTGACTTCCATGAAGATGGAGGCAGATGATTTGCTGTGGCAACCAATGAAATAAAAAAAAGAAATCAGCTATTTTGAGCCGTTTCCTTCGTAGATTGAATCGATATTCAGGATGTACTCCACATAGAGGAAGAGGAGAGAACAGAAGAAAAAGAAAAGCACACTTCGGAAGCACTCGAGTAGGTGCATAACGCGACTCTGAATACGACAAACTTTTCCTGTGTATACTTGAGAATGTCACGTGGAACACCATACGTTGGCCACTCCATACATTAACAAAGCAAAAGCTGGAGCAAAGCACAGTTTATTAGCATTATTATCTTATTTATGTCATACGCACAGTACTGCTCAATGTCTCTCTTTGAAATAAACACATTACTCCAGTGTTTGTATGAGAAAATATTGCACATCACTCAGTAGCATTAGACGGGGTGGTGGCGTAGTAGTTAGGGTGCTCTACTCATGATCGGGAGGTTGTGTGTTTGAATCCCAGTTAGACCCCCACTATGCTAAGACCCCTGGGCAAGGTCTTAAACCACAAGCGTGCCTCTGTTCTCCAAGCAGTATAAATGGGTACCAATAAAATATACTGGGAAGATAAGTTGTGATGGACTAGCAGCTCATCCAGGAGGAGTTGTACTCCTGGTCGCTTTTCGCTACGGAAACCGGGGATAAGCACTGACCTGATGAACCATTAGGCTCGAGTGGAAAACCCCAAACTGACTTTACCTACCCATCTATCTAAGTAGCATTAAGTGCTATAGCTCACAATTAATAAAATTAACGATTGATCTAAATGAGTTTGGATGTGATTAGAAAATGTTGGAGTTAAGGGAGCCGCCCTCTCCTGGTTTAAATCTAATTTATCTGACCGTTACCAGTTTGTCGATGTAAATGGTGATTTCTCTGTTAATTCTAATGTTAAGGTTGGTTTCCACAAGGTTCTGTCCTCGGCCCGTTGCTATATATACTCTCTATATATGCTCCCTTTAGGTAATATCATTTGTGATAATGGTATTAGCTTCTATTGTTTTGCTGATGATGCACA
>CM045743.1:45242642-45247642 GCA_024760905.1 Plotosus lineatus | reverse complement strand
CACACACACACACACACTCTCTCTCTCACACACACACTCTCTCTCACTCTCTCTCACACACACAGACACTCTCTCTCACTCTCACTCTGTCTCTCTCACACACATACACAATCTCTCACGCTCTCTCTCTCTCTCTCTCTCTCTCACACACACACACACACACACACACACACACACACTCTCTCTCTCTCTCTCCTTCCCACTCCCTCTCTGTCCCCCCTCCTCTCACTGTCTCTTCACTCTCTTTCCCTCTGTCCCTTTCACCTGTGCAGTATTAACCTGCGAGCAAAGAAACAACACGCACACAGAACACTATTCAGCTTAACGTCAAAACCTTTTCAGTCAGAGGGGCGTGGCTTCCATTACCGGAAAGTTTTGTTGCATTGAAATTTGCTGATCCCTGTTTTGATCAACTATCCTCCATGTCTTCTTTTGCATATATCTTCCACCCATATATACGAGAGACCACCTCCAACATCTGGTGAAAAGACTATGATGGTCCCAGTCATAAGTGACCTTATCGTTAGCGGAAGCTAATCAGGAACGTTACAGCACGAAAGGAAAACCATTTCATCTCCAAATGTAACACCAGGCAGCGAGTGCTCTCGTCGAGTTATATATTTATTTAAATTATAATTATACATTGTTATGATGAGCGTCTTTGTGTTTTTGTTGCGGCCTCCGCGCAGTACGGACTAAATATTACATTCTGGATGGTATAGAAAGTTAATTGCGGTACAGTATGGTGTCGTCGATTGGGGATGGAGGGATTAATAACCTCGCTCTCTCTCTGCAGTGTATAAAGGGATCTCATACGCAATCACACCGACTCTGGACAGTTTTTCATTCGGGCTGCTGTGCAGATAGGAAAAGGGAAATAAACGAGGAGGGAGGGAAGCGGAAACAAAAGGCAGCTTATTAAATTTCTCCCTCACGCCAGAAGTGATGTTCCAGAACACAAAAATATTAGCTACAAATTCAGGAGAGGAAGAAACGGGGAGCGGGGAGGTTTTATGGCCCTCGTTAGAACCAGCAGCAGCTTCGTCATCTTGCATAGGGAGGGAGGGGAAGAGCGAGAAGACCGTCTGGGGCTAACGATACACGTGTGGTGGTTTTGCTGCACTTGTGAGGACCTCTGACTATATTCACGTAATTATGAATGCAGCTAATTAATGCTATGTTATTTACAGAGGATCAGCAGGAACCAGAAGGAAAACATCTGAAATATTACTGTACCCCCCCCCCCCCATTTTCTCCCTAATTTAGTTGTATCAAATTCCCACCCATCAGACCAGCCTTAAAATATCTTTGTTGGCGGTAACACGGCTGGTTGGCCGAAATTATACATAAAACCCACGCCCAAACATTCAACCGTCCGGTTGTGTTGAAAAAACACGCGTGTCCCTGATCATACACCGTACTAAAAAGTGACCAAAGAAAAATCAGTATCAACCACGCCTCGTGATTGGTCAATTTCACCAGTTTGTTGAAACAGCGATTCTCATTGGCTGGTACTGTCTTAACAACAAAGGTGGAGAGCATGATGGAAGGGGATAATGATGAGGCATAAAAAAAAAAAAAAAACCAACAAAAAAAAAAACTGTTCTCTGTCACTATTAAAAGGTCCCAACGTGAAAATAATAAATAAATTAATTAGTTTCAAATTGAACAAATTGTTGACATTTTCAAACAAATACAAGTTAATTGTAAACCGCCAGCAATAGCGCGGAGTGTGACGAAGGTATTTGTTAGTTGTTGACGGCAATATTAAAAGTTGATATGTTGAAACCTTGATACTTTGTTGATTATAATATTAAAAGAATACACTTTGATATTCAGTATGTTGGTTTCAAATATCTTCTTCTTTTTCCCTTTCTCAGGAGTCGCCACAGCGAGTCATCTGATTGGTATGTTTTGATTTGGTTCATAGGTTTTTATGTCGGATGCTCTTCCTGACACAACCCTTTTTAGCAAGGGACAGAAACACGCTGACGGTTTTGCAGCTCCTCTTTTACGAAAGTCAGCAATGGTTCTTTTACATCAACCTCTCACCATAGACAGTGAGAGACATGGCCCGCCTTTGATAACCCAGTTAGTGCACTGGAGGGACAGTGACAACCTTGTGGAGAGTGGGACTCGAACCTCCAACCTTAGGATCAGCGATCCAGCGCGCTATACCACCAGGCCACCACTACCCATGTTGATTTCAAATATCATATATAAGGAAGTTTTATTTCATTCTACTGTGCTTACAACATCACACACAATATAGCATGATGTATGAAAAACATTTCCTCGCGAATCCCGAGTGGCCTGCACAGGCAAAGAAAAAAAAAAAAATTCCTCCCTGCCGGGTGAATCTTTTTTTTTTTTTATCATGTTTTTGCCAAGAGAGAGTTTTTTAAGCCTGCCCTCAGGTATTTACCTTTTCTATCACATGACCACCATGCACACGCTCCCTCTGTGACATGTTATGCTAACCTCCCGCCTATTTTCGATCTGGATGTATGCGTATTCTCGGCGGTCTAACACACTCGAAGGGAAAGCGCTATCTGCCCTCTCGTTAGAATGAGCTCACGGACGACTGTGATAGGCTGGCGATCACTGTGAGTGACAGGGAAGTGAGAGCTTGGCCAATCAGCTCCCATGCACTCTGGGTCACCGATGGCTGTGGCAAAATATGACTCTCAATTTCAAATCCCAGATATTTGACCAATATCTGATCCAATATCGGAACTAAAAACATCTCATGAATAAATGATGGCAAAACTTTATTCAAAAAATAAAATAACAGCAAAAAAAGATCAGTCAAGAGATGTCTCTGACAAGAGACTTACATTCAACTCACTCATGTGTCGAACCGCTTAATCCGACCAATGACACGGGAGGCTGGAGTCCATCTCAGCCGACCCTGCAGTGAACACTTCACCGGCCCCTAGCAGGAACAACACACACAAAACCATTCAGACTCAGGCGATTTGGAACAGCCAGTCAACCGAATGTGCATGGGCTTGCAATGTACGACAAAACCGAAGTATGAGGAGGAAACCTGTGCAACGTTCGTCCTCACAGGAATGTTCTCACTGGGCCCGGGACCCGAACCCAGAACCTTCTTGGTGTGAGACAAATGAATTAACCACTACACCGCTGTGCCACCCCTTTTATGAGACTCAAATGAAATAAAAAGAATACTCTGTTCCAACAATCGCAAGCTTCCGAGCTGCAGTGCACTCTGGGAGATGTAGTTGAAAACGTCTTGGTATTTTATGCTGTTGTAGCGCATGCAGCCAAGGAGGAAATACTCAATTCTGATGCTTGGCTCACCCTTCTGATGTCTGAGGTGTGACACACTAACGCAGTTTGGTTCTTGTCCCGAAAAAAGAGAAAAAGAAGCGATGGACGACGGAACATGGAGGATGTTGAGGAAACAGGAGCTTCCTGATCGATGGAGCATGATGAAGGGATGAGCTCGATAAATTTTGGTTCATCACCTGTGCTTGTGATTTTCAGAAATCCCCCCACTGAGCCTCGGAGACCTACTTAGCATTGTTCTCCAATCAGTATTCAGATTCAGCCCCTCATCTGCATATCAAACTCGGCATCAGGCTCGTGTGCACGGATGTGGTGGCAGATTACACCTTATTTTTTTTCTTCCTGCGCTGGAGGAAGGCCGTGAATGCGTGTTTGATTACACGGCTCGTCCGTGAGTCTCGGTGTCAGCTGCTTCCTCAGGAGTCGTTATTCACGCAGACAAGCGCCATTGGCCCTGATCGTTACTTCTCCTCGCTGATGAGACACCGTAATGCAAATGGCGAAAACACAGTGCGACAAGCTGGGGCGATATAACGAGCTGATTTCCCACGTGAGCGGAAACTGATAGACTGCTCGATCTTTATGACTTCAAATCGTTCTTCTCCTGAAAAAAAGGAAATGAGATTTGGTATGAAGTGGCAGAAAGACTCACGCACATAAAAACTAAAGGATACACGCATCTTCTTGATGATTAAAAAAAATTGATTAGTGAAACGCTTTCGGTTCAAACACGTCTGAGGAAGAAGCTGATTTTCTCAACATTGTAAGGAAAATAAAACGCCGAAAGAATGTTTATAAGCAAAAATAACAGGAGTGTAAAACAATACAAATTTGTCTAATGGACGTGGCTGTAGCATTCATTGTTAATGATAACCCCCCGGGACTTGGTACATTCCGGTTTGGAAATGCATTATGGGAATAAAGAAGTGAAGTGGAAACACGGCATGTTTGTTGTGTGTTTATTATAACACGAACTAAACACTGTTGCAGGTAAATCTGGGAAGCGTATGTTACAGTGGCTTCTGGTGTAAGAGATAATCTATGAGCCACGCCCCTTTATATATTTTATATTAGTCTTAAAAGTGCCCTTTAAACCTCAAAACATCATCACATTAGCTTCTTATCCGGCTAACCTGCTAACTACCTTTAACAGCTATGCGGTGATTAGCATCAGCGGCTGTAATGGAAAACTACATCATCCTGTTCAAAACCCACAACAGTGAAGTCCGTGCTTTATTCATCCCTGACGACCGGCTCTCTCAACGCTAACCTCTCACCTCAACGCTAACCTCTCACCCCACCAGCGTATTTTACTTCCTTGTTCTAGGAGCTCGGAGTTTTCCTCCTTCTTGAGATGAGAAAGTGGAGTTCTCTCCATAATCAGGATGAAAGGAACACATTGTATTATGATGCACCTGTTGGTTTGTCTGAGCCAACCTTAGGCAATGCCGTACATCAGTGTTCGACACACACACACACACACACACACACTCTCTCTCTCTCTCTCTCTCTCTTTTATACTAACCTATAATACAACCAGTACTCACCTTGTGCACGGCCATGAATATCATTATCTGAATGTTTGTGTACCAGTGTCTTTGTGGCTGTATTTTATCTCCAGCGTGTTCTGTTTGTGTGTTAGGATGCCACAAAAAATAAAGTTTCTAATTTTTATTGTCTCACATCGC
>CM045743.1:45207642-45232642 GCA_024760905.1 Plotosus lineatus | reverse complement strand
TATCTCCAGCAGTTTGGGATGACTAAGAGAAGAAATGTACACACACACACACACAAACACACACACACACACACACACACACACACACACACACACACACATACTGACCTACCGCTGAGAGATGGCACAGAGTGGGCGGGCAGACTGGCACCTTGTTGACGCCAGTCTCTCAGAACGCCCTCACATGCACACACACACACACACACACACACACACACACACACACACACACACACACACACACACACACGGCTGGATCACCCTCAGTGTGGCCTCTTGTGTTGTATAAATGGCTTGAGATTTTCTTGGCCCAGCTCTGACGTCACGTTGCCATGACAGCCACCAAGGATCGAGCGTAAAGAAGGGATCAACGCAATACAAAAAGTACACTGTGATAAACCTGTAGGTATAAAACTATAGAATGTTCTGAAGTGTGCGGTGCCTTAAAGAGGAAAGCATTGTGATTGGCTGTGGGTGCAAATATAATGATCCGTGATTGTTTGTGGGAGGGCTCATTGTTATCAGTGACTGGTTGTGGGTGGAACCCTGGATTTGATTGGTTGTGTGGGGCCATGGTTATCAGTGACTTGCATTGTGTGGAACCAAGGTGTCCTGGTCAGTCAGTGTTTTTGGTAGAACTGATGTTTCTACAGGTAAATAATGTTCTATCAGGTGTAGTAGAGTAATAGAACGCAACAGAACCAACAGTCCTGACCAGCATGCTGCTGATTCTGTGTAATTTCATTACTAACTGAGAGGGGCGTGTTCAAAATAATATCAGTGTGGAGTTTAATTAGGGACATCATTCAGTCTTTAAAAAACAGGAGCCAATCATTGTCGTTATTTAAGGAAGGAAGTAGCGGATGTTGTACCTGCTGGTTATAAACATTTCTTCCTGAAATTCTGAGGAAAACGGGTCGTTCCTAACATTGTCCAGAAGAACAGCGGACCTGGATTAAAAAGTTGATTGGAGGGGGAAACATAAAGAACAGAAAAGGCTGCTCAGATAAAATAATCTCACTTGAGTTAAAATCCAACCAGCACCTGAAAGGCATGGAAGAAAACCCAACATTCGAATGGATGAAGAACTAAACTGGCAAGGACTCAACCGCCAATCAGCTCCATCAGGTCTCAGAACCGGTGTTTATACAAATAAACATTAGTTCAGAGATCCAAGCGTTTCACACTCTATAGACTGAAGGTTTGATTTTATAAAGAAAAACAGACTTTGTGATTTTTTAACAGTCGAATATGGACTTTCAGACAGCTGACAGTCAGATTAACAGATTTAACAGATTGTTTAACAGTCGAATATTCACTTTTTCTAAACACACTGCGTTTATTATATAACTATGTTCACGACGCATCGTGCACTCTAAACATAGTCAGTGAAGGGCCCACAAGTGTAAACAAACAAACAGTGACACAATCAAAATGATCGATGTACCAACAGACACCGAGGCGGAGTCAGTATCGTGGTCAGAACGCACAACTTTCAGAAAAAGAAAACAATTTTTATTTACCCTCGTTCCCCGGATGGAGCTTAATTTACTGGTCACTATCCGGTGACTAACCCTGCTAGTTGACTTATTTATTTGATTGTTATGTAAACATCACACCAAGGAACGTTTGTTTATTTCCCAAAGCAGTTTCAAATCTTTCCTCCATTTCTGGTTCTCCAATTTCCCTAAAGAAGCCATCACACTGCCGAGGATTAGCAACGAATACGTGCTTGTTGTGGATAATAACCCCTCACATCATCACTGTCACACAAATACAATGTTTTTTGGGGTTTTTTTGCATATCGTGGATAGTACATGGATAAATATATTTTTTAAAAATGCCGCTTCATCACATCCAAACACGACGCTGAGCTGCAGTGATGACGACGCATTAACCCTAAAGGTGTCACTGTAGCCCACTTCAACGCTCATACACACTTGGATATAGTGTACGTGTGTGTGTGTGTGTGTGTGTGTGTGTGTGTGTGTGTGTGTGTGTGTGTGAAGGCTGCTCTGCTTTCCTTCCATGCTGGAAAAACCCATACTGTATATTACCTGTACAGTAAATGATTCAACACCAAACATCGTCTTTTTTTCTGACAGGGGAACAAGAGGGTGGCGCTGTCTGCATCTCAATACAGTTTTACAAAATCACTGCTACTGAGTATGAGTATATCAGGAGCTTGTGTGTGTGTGTGTGTGTGTGTGTGTGTGTGTGGTTGTGTGTTTTTGGTTGTGTGCGTGAGTGTGTGTGTGTCTGTGGTTGTGTGTTTTTCGTTGTGTCCCTGAGTGTGGTTGTGTGTGTGGTTATGTGTGTGTGTGTGTGTGTCTGTGGTTGTGTGTATGTGTGGTTGTTTGTGTGTGTGGATGTGTATGTATGTGTGTGTGTCTATGTGTGTGTGTGTGTGTGTGTGTGGTTCTGTGTACATGTGTGTCTGTGTGTGTGGTTGTGTGTGTATGTGTGTGTGTGGTTGGTTGTGTGTGTGTGTGTGTGTGGTTGTGTGTGGTTATGTGTGTGGTTGTGTGCATGTGTTTGTGTGTGTGTGTGTGTGGTTAGGTGCGTGTGTGGGTGTGCGTGCGTATGTGTGTGTGTGGTTGTGTGTGTGTGTGTGTGTCTGTGGGTGTGGGTGTGTGTGTGTGTGTGTGTGGGTGTGTGTGTATGTGTGTGGTTATGTGTGTGGTTGTGTGCATGTGTTTGTGTGTGTGTGTGTGTGGTTGTGTGCGTGTGTGGTTGTGCGTGCGTATGTGTGTGTGTGTGTGTGTGTGTGTGTGTGTGTGTGTGTGTGTGGGTGTGTGTGTGGGTATGTGTGTGGTTATGTGTGTGGTTGTGTGCATGTGTTTGTGTGCGTGTGTGGTTGTGCGTGCGTGTGTGTGTGTGTGTCTGTACGTATATGAGAAAGAGAGATTTTACTCTGCGTGACCTTTAAGCTCAGAGAGCACAAAGGTCACACTGCCTTTCATATCATGCGCTAGTAAAGCTGTGCTGCAGCCAGAGTCTCAGAGCAGCATTTATGAACCGCATCTGATCTGCAATCTGACACTTTACCGACGTAACCAGATGGAGCTGTGATCCCGACTCAAACTGTCTCGTGTCGACTAATCCCGGAGCTCCACAGAAATCTGCTTGGATCTGCATGTATCAGTTTTATCCGGAAAAAGTGCAACACGAGTATAAGATCTGAACATCTGAAGGCATTTCGTGGGAATCAAAAGAAAACTGGTTCGGAGATTTAAACTCCGCGACAAATGCAATCATTATTGATGCGAATCAATTCGGAATTAAAGAGTCTGGCAAGTCAACAAACGGAGGGATGCACGGTTTCATTTGGAATCTCACCAGCACGGTTTCACCCCGAACTCTGAACTGTGTTGGACGGATATCAGAGAAGTTGAAGCAGAATCGTAATGTACTGAATTCGATTCAGTGGCATCGTCACAAAATACTGAATGAGTTTGTTATGAATCCGAACTGAAGGACATCGCAACACTGTCGAGTTAATTTCTCAATCGTTGTGTCATATAATTATGGCTGAAAGAACTAAAAATAAAACACATCACAGCAGATTCATTCATTTACACTTACAGCATTTGGCAGATGCTCCAATCCAGAGTTGGGGTGGTGGTGTCGCGGTTAGGGTGTGGGGCTCATGATCGGGAGGTTGTGTGTTCAAATCCCAGATAGACCCTCACTGCACTAAGACCCCTAGGCAAGGTCTTAACCACAAGTGTGCCTCTGTTTGACCAGCAGTAAATGGGAACCAGTAAAAATAAAGGTAACCTGTGATGGACTAGCGTCCCATCCGGGGATAAGCACCGGCCTGATCAGCCACTGGGCTCGGGTGTATAAAGCCCAGATTACCTTATCTAGAGTACTTACAATTATAATTTTTTTTAATTCAACTGAGCAATTGAGGGTTAAGGGCCTTGCTCAAGGGCCCAACAGTGCCTGATAGAGGCGATTGAACCGCTGATTTTTGCATCAGTAACCCATCACCTTAACCACTCAGCCACGTCGGAAAATTCATTCATCTCAAAACCGCTTGATCCTAATTACGGTGGTGGGGTGACTGGTGCACATCTCAGCTGACTCTGGGTGAAGGTGGGGTACACCCTAAAAAGCTGTCCTGGCCATCGCAGGAGCAACACACATACACCCATTGACATGCCTATGGGTGATTTGGATTTGCAATTAGCCAATTAGTCTACTCTGCATGTTTTATACTGGCCGAGGAAAACGGACTAGCCAGAGGAAACCCATCCACGCGCGGGCCAAGCAAAATTCTGAGCCTGGGACTCGAATGCGAGACCTTCTTGCTGTGAGGCAGACGTGCTTGTTTAGCAGATTCAGTAGCATTATCAAAAATATATAATATATACACAGACGATTCATTTCTATTATAAAACACTGAATTCTTATATTATTGAAAATCGATTCGTATCATGCATGAAGTTTACCCTCCTGCTCCAACCACGACATATTAATAACAGAAGAAGAAGAGACGGCGTGAGACACTCAGCTGCTGGATTTACTGACTGATAACCAATCACAGTGTGAGATTCGTGTAACAATGACATCACTGTACTGCAAATATCTTCGATTCCAATGCGCTGACACACTTGCGGGGGGGTCAAACTTTTAAACAGGGAAATGAATGGCTTCGCCGCTCCGTTAGCGCTGTCAAGTCAAAGATGCTCTGTTTCACGTTTGTTTTTTTCTCCAGCCCACCACGGAGCTCTGGCAGTTGCTGGGGCAGGAAGGCACGAATCAACCCCCACGAATTCGATTTACAACCACACACCACGCTGGAGTTCTTCAGAAATCATTTGTGACCGATTTATTTATTTATTTTTTTAGTTTGTTTGTTTCTATGACAACCATATCCATGACAACCCCTGGAATTGCAGTTTCACCTCTAAATTTTTGGCAGTGTTCATCTACAAAATATTGAATCCCTCCAAAGAGAAACCTTTTTATTTCTCATTAACGTTGTATTTTTATAATCTTGTAGATAATTACGGGATAAACCACAAAACACTTGCCAACCTTCAATAAAGAAACGAAAACAGAAAGAAATGCAACATTCTCTCATTTCCACTTCATAGCGAATTAGCACAATAATATTCCCGTCATACTGACTCTTCAGCTCGAACCCCACACATCAATGGAAAATCCGCCACGCCTGATCTTATTCTACCGTTAAGGCACACGGCTCTTCTGCTAATCTATCTTCAGAGTTCAGTTCTTGCTAGTGGCATTGCTGTGCTCGCTAGTTCTAAGCTCAAGGCTGCATCCGTAAAACACAAAAAGAAGGAAAGAAATCTAACATGTACAATACTTTACAGCTGTGACACATATACAATTTCAAAGGATTATATGATTTGAATTCTGTTTTTTAATTTTTCTTATGCGAGCCCATCTTACTTCAAAATTTTCCGAAACTTCAGGCATCCAGTGGTGTAGTGGTTAGAGTGCTGGGATCATGATCGGGAAGTTGTGTGTTCAAATCCTAGTTAGACCCCCACAGTGCTAAGACCCCTGGGCAAGGTCTCAACCAAAAGCGTGCCTCTGTTCATCCAGCAGTAGAAATGGGTACCAGCAAGAATATACTGGGAAGGTAACCTGCGATGGACTAGCGTCCCATCCAAAAAGAGTTGAACTCCAGGTCGCTTCACGCTACGGAAACCGGTGATAAGCACCCGCTTGATGAGCGACTTGACTTGGGTATAAAAAGCCCAACAGACTTTACCTTACAGAAGTGCGTCACAATTATTTTCTGTGATGCCCCCTATAGGAAGAAAAAAAAAATTTCCCCCCAGCACCACGGCGCAACCATAAACAGTGTTTACTACACTTCATATTATTTGCTCAGTGCTTTTTCTGTACACCATAGGGAATACAGTGAGAGTGCCACTGCCACCTACTGTAGAGGATGTGCAATTACACTTAATTCCAGGACAGTATGGTAAAAAAGCATGTTCCCCGGGGTCATACACACACACCCCATGGCATCACACCACACCCCCCACTATTTGAGAAGCACTGCCTTACAGCCAAAATAATTCTCCAACAGAACTGCTGTTTATTTTGCTGTTTCTGAAAGTGTTGAGTGTGAGTGCAGCTACCCGGGTCATCAAAGGCCGGCTGTGTCTCTTGCAATCTGTGGTGAGATGTTCATGTTAAACAATTTTAATATTTCCGACTTTTGTAAAGAGGAGCTGCGCAGCTGTCTGCGTGTTTCTGCCCTACAATATAATGGATTCATATCCCTCCCTCACCCAGAGTCGGATAAAATGGGCACCAGCCTCCCCACGAATCTGATTAGGATTAAACAGTTGAGAAAATGAATGAATGGATGATTACTGGAACAGTTCGTGTCAAGTCTTTGTCCTTGTTGGGCCATCACCCTCAAAGACATACGAATAATACAGCCCAGCCTGAGCTAAATTCTGTCTCGGAGGCACTTAGCATCTTTTATAAACTATATTTCTGGACACAGAAGACCTGAGGTCAAACAGATGCAGCTACAGAAATAAAATTTCTTCAAATTATTCATGAGAAATAAAATTAAAAAGCACTGAAAGTAAAAGCATTATTAAATTTTATATAAAATTCTGCTGTAATGTTGTTATTACGTATGTTATTACAACCTGTTAAGCAATAAAATAATATTGTACACAGATTTTAGTACCAGCATTTACCTATAAACGGAGCGCCTCATGAGAGTTCAGTGAGCGGGGTTTATTATTAATTTGTAATTCATGAATTAATGAATAACTGTTTGATGTTTGTAAAAGGTTTTTAGCCAGGTTCAGAACAAACACTGCCAAATATCCATTTTTTTTAAATTTGTTGTTATTTGGATGTTGTTCCCGTGTTAAAAAAGTTAAAAAACAAGAATGGTTTTAGTACACATTCCTTCATATCAGTTTAGGTCATCTTCCTGTCAAAGGTGGAACAGCCAATAAAAATTAGGACGCAAGACAGCCAATCACAGTCAATCTCCTTATGTTCAAATATACAAACTCAGAAGTGCAACATAGGACAAATATTTCTTTATAATATCACTATTCGAGTTACGACCTAGATTAGTTCCGACCAACCAGTCGTAAGTCGGTTGATATTTAACACAATGTAACCGAAACCACGCAGCACTTGCTATGAATTCATGTTAAGCGTATTCTTCATCTGTGTGTTCTTTCAACTTGCGAAATAAACTTGTAGCCTTACTCTGCACTGCTCGCAACATGACCTTCACTTTTCTTTGCCTATTATTTTCTAACCGTGTGTATAGCAACTTTTACATCTCTGCATTCGGTCCTTCACGCTGTTTTGAGATGATAGTTGACTTAATTGTTGCTGCTGCTTTCACTGCTTCCTTCATGTGGTCGTTGTCCTTCAAAACCGTCGACACCGTGGAGTGGGAGAGATCTTTCGTCTTTGTCTCTGACGACAGTGCCTTCCTTGCTTTCTTGGTCGAATTGCCATCTGATGAATCGGACTTCCTCTTGGGGACCATGGTAACGGTGTACAGTAAATGAATGTAAAATCCTACTGTAAAAGATGTTACTGTGACGGTTTCTACTCACCGAGTGTTGTGGTAGAATGCTGTGAGTGTGAGATGCTGGGATGCTGCACTGCCACAACTATCTTACATGCTGCACTGCCGGACATATACAGTAAACTCGTAATAGGCATCTGCTAGATGTGGTCGTAGGAATGGGTGGTTGTAACTCACGTACGTCGTAACTGGGATAGTAACTGTAACGTCTTTTTTACCCCCGAGCCTAGTGGCTCATCAGGCCGGTGCTTATCCCTGGTTTCCGTAGCGTGAAGCTACCAGGAGTTCAACTCCTCCTGGATGGGACGCTAGTCCATCGCAGGTTACCTTACCAGTATATTTTACTGGTTCCCATTTACAGGGATCCCTCGCTACACCACGCTTCAATTAATGCAGCTTCAGTGCATCGTGGTTTTTAAATAAATAAATAAATAAATAAATAAATATTCATCGAATTCAAAAATAAGGATATTAAGGAAGACTCGGGGAAGATGTTAAGGAAAATGCCACAAAAACAAGGCCAATTATGCAAAAAAAAAACAAACAAAAAAAAAACCCCTAAACCAACACAAAACAAAAAATAACCCAAAGTCTACCATCAAAACCATCTGGACATACAAACAGGGCTGAGGTCGAAAATGAAAGTGAAAATGAGATGAAATTGAAGATCAAATAGAAATTGAAATGGATAGAAAGATATATCATAAATATAAGTATGAAATATGATTAAACATTATCCTGAGGTACACTTTGTACTAGGCTCCAGCAGAGGGGCGTGGCTGACACGGAGGTCCGGGAAGAGAAGCAGAATGATGCATTTTTTAACTCCAAAAGTTTCAAAGAAGAAACAAATTGACTCCAGTATTATAATGATCTGGATAAGAGTGAAATTCTCTTTAAATCTGATCAGATCCGCTGTGCTGTGCTTGAGAGGAACCAGGAGTTTAAACATGGGACATAATGATATTGATAAAGTACAGATGATTTTATATATATATATATATAGAGAGAGAGAGAGCAAGAGAGAGAGCGAGAGAGAGAGATGGGCAGTGGTGGTCTAGTGGTATAGGGCGCTGGATCGCTGATCCAAAGGTTGGGGGTTCGAGTCCCACTCTCCACAGGGTTGTCACTGTCCCCCCCAGTGCAGCTAACTGGGTTATCAAAGGCGGGCCATGTCTGTCACCGTCTATGGTGAGAGGTTGATGTAAAAGAAGCATTGCTGACTTTCGTAAAGAGGAACTGCAAAGTCGTCAGCGTGTTTCTGTCCCGCGCTAAAAGGATTGTGACAGGAAGGGCATCCGACGTAAAAACTTCTGCCAAATCAAACGTGCGAATCAGATGATTCGCTGTGGCGACTCCCGAGTAAAAGGGAAAAAGCCGAAAGGAAGACAGACAGAGAGAAAGAGAGAGATTGTATACAGTACAAACTCGTATAGATTACTTATACAAGGTTTAAACATACGCTCCCCTCTAAAGAATGCCCTGTAACGACTTACGAACAAATTCATCTAACTGACCGGAACCTAACTCATTTATAAGCTGGGGAGCATCTGTACTTACATTGTTGCATCTGTGTGTGCACATGCATCTGCGCGCATGCATGTATGTATGTCTGTTCTTCTTCTTCTCATGCAGTTCCATTTGTATGTGTGTATTTATATTTTGTTTTGTTATGTTTTTTTTTAACATTTGATTGTTATTATAAGCATTTATTGCATTGGATATGTATTTATTGATATTATATACACATATACATATATACATGTATGTATACGTCAGTGGGGTTGGGGTGGGGGGTAATCCTACTTTGCGGATTTCGATGGTCGCATGGGGATCTCGGTCCCAATTAACCACGGAAAGTGAGGGATCCCTGTATAGTGCTGGGTGAACAGAGGGAGACTTGTGGTTAAGACCTTGTCCAGGGGTCTTAGCACAGTGAGGGTCCAACTGGGATTTGAACACACAACCTCCCAATCATGAGCCCAGCACTCTACCCACGATGCTACCGGCCCCATCATTATTTATATTTACAGACGCTCCCCGACTTACGTTTTTAATTGGTTCCGGACGGCCGAACGTAAGTTGAAAGTGAACGTAAGTTGTTACAGTGACGTATGACATATGATGTGCGACGTGTGATGCTCATACTGTACTATATATATCCATAAATACCATTACCGTATCTCATAAAACACCCCTAAATCAATTATTATAAACATAACATTGTAAAATAATATCAAATATATGAAATAATATCAACATTAATTTCAAATAAGTCACTTATTTACACCAAGTCACTTACAATATGTGAGGCGCTCAATACCGAAAGTAGTGTACTTGCAAAAGTAGTGTACTTGCTGTGGGTTATACAGACTTCCGATCTTTCAAGTGCACAAGGGTGCTGTTGAACCCGTTAAGTACACAGCCTGCACTGATATGAATCACAGAGCGGAGAGTTCTCTTTCCTGGATTCAGGTTTTCATTCATTTTACAACTCTCTTTGCTTAACTGAGTATGCATGGTAGATTGTGCCGATCCGAGCAGATAGTTAATTCATCTCTGTGTATGAGACTTGCACCCATGCAAGTAGGCTTATGCTTCTGACCAACCAAATTTGCTTCGGGTTACAAAAGTCCACAAAACAGTGTAAACACAAAGATCATAGAGACGACATCTTAACACAAGGATAACCCACTATATAACTGATTATATATATATATATATATATATATATATATATATATATATATGTATAAACTGGACTGGGAAAGAGGGGCACTCAGTCTGTCGTTTGTAAACAATGGACGCAGTGTCATTACGTCATTGCGTCATTACGTCAGCGTACTATGTAGGTACATCTAAACTCAAAATTTGACTTTTTTTTTGGAAAAATCGAAAAAACGTAAAACAGATGAACATAAGTCAGAGAGCATCTGTATAATAAAGTACATTTCAAAAATCTTCGTATCCATGGTGATAAATGAGGCTCGTACCACTGCTGTACATTTTGAGGTTCACGACATCATTCACTGACACTATTTATGACTGAATTAATGCACCAAAGTCTCAAAACAAGCCAAAGAGAAGAGATTTTATTTCTTTTATCTTCATTCTTCTGAAAGCTTCGCATCAGGACCTGATGTTACCAAATGTCTCAAGAAATCTTCATACGCTGCATGTAAGAACAGACTTTCTCATGTCTCCCCGCAAGGCAGTTAAATGGCCTGGTGTCAAATGACCTGCTTTCTTACATGAACCTTGAACAGATGGGGGGTGGGGGGTGGGGATTCTGTACTGCTGATGGATTTCCCCTCAGGCGAACACTTTGCCTCGTTTCATACCGCTGTTCAGGCGAAGCTGATTTGCAAACAAAAGGAACTGCTGATCATCCTCCACTTTCTGAGGCAGCCACAGGCAACACAGTCTAGAGGGGGGGGGTGAGGTGGGGACAGTGAGAGACAGAGAGAGAGAGCGAGAGAGAGAGAGAGAGACAGAGAGAGAGAGAAAACGAGAGAGTGAAAGTGAGAAAGAGAGAGAGCGAGAGAGAGAGAGAGAGAGAGTGGGAGAAAGTGAATATATTCACCTTTCTGCTGGGGTCTGTGGGGTTACCCTCAGTTGTGGCGTATGATTGGACAGTTGTGTCCGATTTCTGTTTACTCATTTTTTAAACATTTCTATACAATCTGTCACTTTTAATTTTTTTGCAGTGATTTCTAAAAAAAAAATTTGAAAATCCCATCTCTTGGGACTCGACCTTAATCACACTCCAGCGCTGTTTCCTGAGCACAGCCATGCGGTACTTTAAATAGTAGCGGTATGGTTGATGCTGACAGTATAATCTGAGTATATGTAATTCCTTTAAGTGATACAGAAGCTTACTTTAACATAAATGACCATAAAACGTACAAAACTGGGTGATTTCATCCTGTGGATTACTCGCTGTGTGCTAAACGACAGGCATTTCCAGCTTAGCAGTCTTTTTTCCCCAGGAAATTACATCAATGCGTTGGGCGGGATTGACATGACATCACATTTGAGTGACTCTGAAGAAGAGATGATGCCAGGGATGAACATCACAGTGAATCTAAAAATGGTTTATGCAGCTCGCGTTTGGCCGACTCGACTTTCCTGTCGTCAGTCGGTATAGGAACAACAACAAAAAATGTTTTCAGTGATTTCTGCGCTTGTAGTTTTTACAGCTCAGCACCGGACCATGATGTGTTGTGATGCACAGGATCAGTGACGTAGCCCAGTCAACCCAAAAAGACATCACTACCAGGCTGGAACAGCCAATCAGAAAGGCAGCATGTCTCGGAGACGTAATACCCTCGCACACTTTGAAATCAAGATTGATGTAACCGAAAAGGAGCCACTGATTTTATACATAATAATTTAAAAGAGCATATAATGTGAATTCACCACAGGGCCACTTTAATCTGTTACCGACAAGAGGCTCTGAGCATATGCTAACATTGCGAGCATATTTATAAGTTTATTTACACATAAAAACATGACAATTCCGGTCATACTGCTTGAAAATGTTCAGTCCCTGTGAAACAAGATGAATGAGCTTCATGCTCGGATTGCAGCGCAGAGGGATCTACAGGACTGCTCCATGCTGTGTTTCTGTGAAACATGGCTCGAGGAGAGGACACCCAACGAGGCGATTGCACCATCTGGCTACACGGCCTTCATCCCCTGAGATTCCAAGCGCCAGAGCCGTCGTTCGGCTTTTTCCCACCTGGGCTTATTGTTAGCCGGGCTACGGCTAGCATTGAGCTACCATAAAATATTAGCTCAGGATAGGAGTTGAGCGTGCTTAGTTGCCCGAAAACTCCAATGTCATAGCTGTAGTAGGGTCGACCGGTCATAGACGAGCATGGTGCAAAACATGAACAAACAAAACAACAAATAAAACAAATTAAAACGAACAAAAGAAACAATTTAACTCTGAGAACTTCACGACGTCGCCCTCTAGGCAGCGCCATCTTGTAGACGTCACTCCAAGTTCAATGTAAAAGGACATGAAGCATAATAAAGTTTATCCTTTTGGTATCGTTTGTTAAACATGCTACAGAACATAAAATCTCAAGCACAAACATTCTAAACATTAACGTAGGTACTGTACTGGAATAATAATTGAAAAAGACTTTAATACTAGTGATTTACAACAGTATATGCTGTATAATGTTTATATTTTATCATCAATAAATATAACAAAAAAATTGAGAAGTTTTTCTGAATCATTACTATATTTTACTACATTAATACTGTATTAATGAGTAAGACTGCCTATAGAATGTGTTTAAGAAGCATATTTTAGCGCATGTAATAGATACATAGTAATGCAGCCATGAGGTGGGGGGGCACTAACCAGTGTCTCTCCCCCTCATGCCGGTCCCAAGCCCGGAGAAATGCAGAGGGTTGTGTCAGGAAGGGCATCCGACATAAAACCAATGCCAAACTTTTATGATGCAAATCAGAAGTATTACCCCCATACCGGATCGGGCGAGGCCCGGGTTAACAACGACCGCCATCAGTGCTGTCAATCAACAGGGTGCTGATGGAAATTGGACAACTGTTGGTCGAAGACGTCGAAGAAGGAGAGGTGGGAGGCATGTCAGTAGGCAGAGAGAGAAGAGGAAAGGCATGAGTCTAGGACTGAGAGTGGGGACTTTGAATGTTGGAACTATGCAAAGAAAAGGTAGAGAGCTGGCTGACATGATGCAGAGGAGGAAGGTGGACATACTGTGTGTTCAGGAGACCAGGTGGAAAGGTAGCAAAGCTAAAAGATTAGGAGCAGGGTTTAAGCTATTTTATCATGGTGTGGATGGGAAGAGAAATGGAGTAGGAGTCATCTTGAAGGAGGGGTATGTCAGGAATGTTCTAAAAGTGAAAAGAGTGTCAGACAGAGTGATGAGTCTCAAGTTAGAAATTGAAGGTGTAATGCTCAATGTTGTTAGTGCTTATGCCCCACAGGCAGGATGTGAGCTAGAAGAGAAGGAGAGATTCTGGAGTGAGTTAGATGAAGTGATGCAGAGTACCCCCAAAGGTGAAAGAGTGGTCATTGGTGCAGACTTCAATGGACATGGTGCAGGCAACAGAGGGGACGAGGAAGTGATGGGCAGGTTTGGTATCCAGGACAGGAACGCAGAAGGATAGATTTTGATAGATTTTGCAAAAAGGATGGAAATGGCTGTGGTGAATACTTTCTTCCAGAAGAAACAGGAGCATAGGGTGACTTATAAAAGCGGAGGTAGGAGCACACAGGTAGACTACATCTTGTGCAGGCGATGTAATTTGAAGGAAATCAGTGACTGCAAAGTAGTAGTGGGTGAGAGTGTTGCCAAACAGCATAGGATGGTGGTATGCAGGATGACGCTGATGGTGAGGAAGGTGAAGAAGGCAAAGGCAGAGCAGAAGACAAAGTGGTGGAAGTTGAAAAAGGAAGAGTGTCGTGTTGTCTTCAAAGAGGAGTTGAAACAGGCTTTGGGTGGCCAGGAAGTGCTTCCAAATGACTGGATAACCACACCAAATGTGATCAGGGACACAGGTAGGAGAGTACTTGGTGTGTCCTCTGGAAGGAAAGTAGAGAAGTGTGTACAAAGGAAAAGGTTAGCTAAGAAAAAGTGGGACATAGAGAGGACCGAAGAGAGTAAACAGGAGTACAGGGAGACACAGCGTAAGGCGAAAGTAGCAGTGGCTAAGGCCAAACAGAGGGCATATGATGACTTGTATGATATGTTGGACAGTAAAGAGGGAGAAAATGATCTATACAGGTTGGCACAGCAGAGAAATAGAGATGGGAAGGACGTGCAACAAGTTAGATTGATAAAGGACAGAGAGGGAAATGTATTGACTGATGACAGAAGTGTGCTGGCAAGATGGAAAGAGTACTTTGAAGAGCTGATGAATGAGGAAAATGAGAGAGAAAAAATGAGTAGAAGAGGTGACCATTGAGGAGCAGGATGTAGCAAAGATCAGTAAGGGTGAAGTGAGAAGGGCATTGAAGAGGATGAAGAATGGAAAGGCAGTTGGTCCTGATGATATACCTGTGGAGGTATGGAAGTGTCTAGGAGAGGTAGCAGTAGATTTTCTGACAAGAACATTCAACAAGGTCCTAGAGAGTGAGCAGAGTGGAGGAGAAGTGTGCTGGTGCCCATTTTTAAGTACAAGGGAGACGTGCAGAGTTGCGGCAACTACAGAGGGGTAAAGTTGATGAGCCATACGATGAAGTTATGGGAAAGAACAGTGGAAGCTAGACTAAGGGCAAAGGTCAGCATTTGTGAACAACAGTTTGGTTTCATGCCAAGAAAGAGCACCACAGATGCAATGTTTGCTTTGAGGATGTTAATAGAGAAGTACAGAGGTCAGAGGGATTGTGCCTTTGTGGATCTGGAAAAAGCATATGACAGGGTGCCAAGAGAAGAACTGTGGTATTGCATGAGGAAGTCTGGAGTGGCAGAGAAGTATGTTAGAGTGGTGCAGGACATGTATGAGAGATGTAAGACAGTGGTGAGGTGTGCTGTCGGTGTGACAGAAGAGTTCAAGGTGGAGGTGGGACTGCATCAAGGGTCAGCTCTGTGCCCCTTCTTGTTTGCTATGGTGATGGACAGGCTGACAGACGAGGTGAGACAAGAATCTCCATGGACTATGATGTTTGCAGATGACATTGTGATCTGTAGTGAGAGCAGAGAACAAGTGGAGGAAAATCTAGAGAGGTGGAGGTATGCCCTGGAAAGGAGAGGAATGAAGGTTAGACGCAGTAAGACAGAATACATGGGTGTGAATGAGAAGGACCCAGGAGAAACGGTGAGGTTACAGGGAGCAGAGATAACGAAGGTGGAGGATTTTAAGTACTTAGGCTCAACAATCCAGAGCAATGGAGAGTGTGGAAAAGAGGTGAAGAAGCATGTGCAGGCAGGCTGGAATGCTTGGAGAAAAGTGTCCGGTGTGATGTGTGATAGGAAGGTATCAGCAAGAATGAAGGGAAACGTGTACAAGACGGTGGTGAGGCCAGCGATGTTGTATGGTTTAGAAACAGTGGCGCTGAGGAAAAGGCAGGAGGCAGAGCTGGAGGTAGCGGAGATGAAAATGTTGAGGTTTTCTTTGGGAGTAACGAGGATCGATAGGATCAGGAATGAGCTAATTAGCGGGACAGCATATGTAAGAGGTTTTGGAGACAAAGTCAGAGAGGCTAGATTGAGATGGTTTGGAAATGTACAGGAGGGATAGTGAGTATATTGGCAGTAGGATTTTCCTTTCATTCTTGCCGATACCTTCCTATCACACATCACACCGGACACTTTTCTCTAACTATTCCAACCTGCCTGCACACACTTCTTCACCTCTTTTCCACACTCTCCATTGCTCTGGATTATTGAGCCGAAGTACTTAAAATCCTCCACCTTTCTTATCTCTGCTCCCTGTAATCTCACCGTTCCTCTTGGGTCCTTGTCGTTCACACACATGTATTCTGTCTTACTGAGGCTAACCTTCATTCCTCTCCTTTCCAGGGCATACCTCCACCTCTCTAGATTTTCCTCCACTTGTTCTCTGCTCTCACTACAGATCACAATGTCATCTGCAAACATCATAGTCCATGGGGAATCTTGTCTAACCTCGTCTATCAGCCTTTCCATCACCATAGCAAACAGGACGGGGCTCAGAGCTGACGCTTGATGCAGTCCCACCTCCACCTTGCATTCTTCGGTCACACCGGCAGCACACCTCACCACTGTCTTACATCTCTCATACATGTCCTGCACCACTCTAACATACTTCTCTGCCACTCCAGACTTCCTCATGCGATACCACAGTTCTTCTCTTGACACTTTGTCATAAGGGTTAAACTAACTGGCTGTTCCAAATTGCCCCTAGGTGTGACTGTGTTGGATGCAATTCAGCTGTTCATGGTGTACCTCACCTTCACCCAGAGTTGGCTGAGATAAACTCCAGTCTCCCTAATAGATAAAGAAAGTCAGCAAATAAATCAGTGAGTGAAAAAATGAAAAGTAAAAAAAAATCTCTTTTCTTTAGTAATAAACAAATGGAAGCCATCATTAAACCCAGAGGTTGAAGAGTAAAGTTTTTTTTTAATCTTGATAAAGTGGCCGAAACGGTTTGAACCCCGCCCGACCTCGGGACCAGCAATATAGCACCTTACCAGCAGGCCACCACTTCCCCATCTTCCAGGGTTTCCCCCTTAAATAAAATGCCAGCACCAACACGAGGTCCTTCAGGAAAAATAGAAAGTTTGAGTATTGATCTTAAAGGAGAAAAACCACAGCACGAGTCAGACGAATCAATCCAGCTTCATGGTCGCGCTTTCATTACCGACATTGTCCACAGAAATAATGAGACCCTGCATTAAAAAGAAAATCATTACCGAAGCACACCTGCCGGCGAGCAAAGCCCACATACGGTGCGCCGAGTGAAAAGGTGCCGGATGTGCGCTCCGTAACAGGCTTGTTTCCAAGCAACGGTGCTGATCAACAGTGATTTCCGTGCTTATGGGATGGCTGTGTTCCAATTCCAGCACACACACACACACACACACACACACACACACACACACACACACACACACATACAGCTGGTCACATATATTATATTATATTTATATATCACTGCACCTCTGTGTGTTTTTTAATAATGATTGCCTGCTAAGAAAACATCCGATAAACATGCCAAATAGTCGCTAGAACAGAACGTTCCATGCTAATCAGCATCGTAGTGGCACGAGCAGTTTATAGACGAACCAGGAAACTGAGTAGCGTGGTCTGGTCTTTATTCCTGTTTGTGGCAATAACAAACCACAACGCTGTAATTTAATAAAAACTACAAGACACTGAGTTGTGCTGAATGGAACAGAATTGACGACAGGGTGGTGTTTCATTCTGTTTTAAAACAACCATCAGCCATCATGTCCAGGCTTTAATTTACCCTCCAACGGCCCATGTAATGACCTGTCATGAGGCTCCGCCCAGAACTACAGACTTCAAAATTAGTTCCAGTAAAGATATTCTTACCGATCGTCTCTAAACATCGATCTGTTCGCTGAACTGCTTCATCCTACTGGGGGCTCCAAGAGGTTGGCGCCTACCTCAGCCGACTCTGGTTGAAGACGGGGTGAACCCCAAACAGCTTACCAGTCCATCGCAGTGCCAACACACACATTATACCCACCAGGTGCAGCCAATTAGCTTGATGTGAATATATCTGGACTGTCGGAGGAAACCAGAGTACCGAAGGAAACCCAAGCAAGTCGGGGTAGAACATGCAGATTCCACACAGACATGACCGCGCCAAGCTCGGGAATGAACCCGGAACCTACTTGGCATGAGGCGGATACGATAACCTGCTATGCTACCGTTCCGCCTCATTCCCACTAAAGAATCATATCATCGTGTATAAACGTCAGTGTCGAACACAGTGACGTTATTAACCGCGCTAAGAGCAGCTTTGTTTTAATCTCGGCAATGTTTTACAGGCTTCGTGCAAATGGCGAGAATGAAACACTTTTGAAGCCGGCGCCACCTTCACACTCCTGCATTTGCAGTCTCGGAGAAGGCGTGAAAAACAACCAAACATCTGTCAGGATCTATCCGCCGATGATATCAACATTATGGTTCCGGCTCTGGATCAGCGTACAGGAGCCTTGGGAGGGGCCGTACGGCGTCGAGCTGAGGGTTTATCCGAAACGCTGGAGGGTTTTGGCCTACATTTGACCCGCCGGTGGATCAGAGAGGTTTTGGAGTACATAGAGCCACTTGGGGGGTGTAGGAGTGGACCGGATACCTCTCTGGTGGACGTGCTCCCTGTTGATAAGCAGGATGATGATGTCGGTGTGAATTTCACTCCAGTGTCATTTTGCAACCTCCCACTTGTTTTTCTAGAAAGAGGTTCAATCATCCTGTTTATTTTTTTTTTAGGTCCAGATGCTCGCCGTCGATACCTGATGCTTCTGTGTCTCAGTCGTGATCATTTATATATAACCTCGTCACTCTGGCACAGTTTTTGACCGACCGCTGCCTGAAATTCAAAGTGTTATGCAACAAAATGCCAGAGGGCTGCCCTGGGGTGAGATTATGTAGCTATAAAAAAAATGCTGCTCAACCCAGTTAGGGCTACGGGAAGGAAGGAGCCTATCTCAGCCAACACTGAGTGAAGGCAAGGTACACCCTGAACAGCTCACCAGACTATCGCAGGGCAACACACACACACACACACACACACACACACACACATAACCATTCACACTCACTCCCAACGAAATAAACAATTAAGCTAATGTGCATGTTTTGAACAGTGGGAGGGACCCAGAGGAAATCCACGCAGTCACAGGAAGAACACGCCAACTACCCTGCATCACCAGGCTTGTATACACGCTTTCAAAATCCATCTATTTAGATGGCGTCAGGGCACATACGTCCCCACCATACTCCACCATGTCCGTCTCCGTCTCCTTCCTCTTCTCCTCCGTGTACAGTCAGTCCTCTGACACATAGAGCTCTTGTGTGATTCACAGCTCAATTTGTGACGCAGCGGCCCCGCTATACCGAGAGCACCACTTTTTTGTTCCTCCTGTGAATCATCCTCCCACCTTGTGAAGCATAAATACCACCTGTTCAGTGTGCAAAACCTCGCAAGGACACAGACAGAACGCACAACAGAAACCTTCATTAGCATGCGGACCCCCCACCTCCTCCAGCTGCAGCCGAAATATATATCAACACTATAATTAGTCCGGCGAGAGACGCCGGGAAAGGAGGCTTGCATCTCGGGATTGATCCACCAACAGGGAACATGACTATTCGGAAGTGATGTCAGGGTTAAATGGGGGAAATGCTGTAGGAAATCAATCGGTCACGTGTTTGGGGAGGTTCTGTTACATCACCAGCTCATGGTTGGTTATTATTTCCATAGTGACACGTCCAGTTTGGCCACATTTGCCAAACTACTTAATCCGAATTAATGTCCTGAAGAGGCTGGAGCCTATCTCAGCCACTATGGGCGAGGCCAGGGTACACCTTGAAAAGCTCCCCAGTCCATCACAGGGCAACACACACACACACACACACACACACACACACAACTTTGGTGTTTATGACAGCGTGTACTGGTTCTACTGTAGAATCCCAGAAACACCTCATATGCGCAACCACGGCGTACTAGCTAACATGTCCGCCTCAGCACAAGAAGGTCCTGAGTTCAGGTCACGGGCTCACTGAGGGTGTTTCTGTGCGGCATGATCCGGGTAGTCCGGTTTCCTCTATCAGTCCAAAGACATGAACAATAGGCTTCCTGGCTGTTCCAAATTGCCCCAAGTGTGAATGTGAGTGTTTGTGCTTGCCTGGTCAGTACATTTTCACCAGAGTCTGCTGAGACAGGCTCCACCTTGGTCGGATTAAGCGTTTCAGTGTATGAGTGAGGAATGAGAGCAAAAATACAGGTGATACTTACAGAACCGCAATACGAATCAAACCATTCCCTTGCTATCATTGACAATATCACATTGGGATATCCCTGGTGATTCCCATCCCTGGTGATTCCCATCCCTGGTGTACATACAAGTTCACAAAGTTTTTAAGAACTCCTGGCATGAAGTCTTGGTAAATATCCATTGTGAGGATGAGTTTTATCCGAAGACGCCGGTAGAACGATCTCTTTCTGCTCTGTAACACGACCCTGTAGTGCAGATAACTCCGTTTGGTTTTCGAGATGCTCCCATGAGTGCGCTTGGCAGAAATCGATCCTCATGGTCAGTGTGAATGCGATCGTGTTCATTAGTGCACTACGGAGCGTTTAATGCACTTTGATGAGGTCATAACATACCGTAAAGAGAAGTGTCCCTGTGCCATGTGATCATAATTTACCCGGAAAGTGTGTCAGCTCGGCCGAGTGATGTGACAGGAGCTTATCAAATTGAAAGTCATACAGCATTACGGCAGTCAAGTTGATGCATTACTAAATCACACACACACACACACACACACACACACACACACACACACACACACACACACACACACACGGGAGTGAGCTTCATCTCCTGCCGTCCCACCTCTTATAGTAAATTATGCATATTTGCATGAATAAATAGCTTTGAAAATGTTTTTTCCTCATTTTAGTTTGTGTCACTTTAGAAAAAGTTGCAAGGACGTGGCGGTCACAGGCGGAGCCTCACCCACAGGCGTCTTATTTTAATCTGATTATTCTCTTAATTGAGCTTTATGCCACTAACAGGATTATTTCATCCCCGTTGCCAAATAAAGCAGCCCCCACCCCAGCGGTCGTTTCTTCACATCACCCCACACTCGTAGGTCACGTTATAGGTGGAGCATAAAGGAACATTCAGTCCTGTACGCGCGCCATTCTACCCTCTCAAACCCGGGCCTCCCGATCCGGCGCCGATTTATTCCCAGTATGGCTTTAAAACTGATGTAGCCGTCCGTGTGATGGTCCGCCAGCAAAATTCACGAACACACAAAAACGCTGTGGTCAGAAATTTGACCCTGATGAAGGACAGAGCCGAATTGCCACACAGGGATCGGATTAAATGCTACAAGGATGGACCGATGGAAAATGAGATGCGGTACACATTTCAAATTATATTAAAAAGCATTTAACTGAAATTACACACAGTCACTCTCTACACTGGCTACACACACACACACACACACACACACACACACACATTCACCCTCTTCATTCCCTACACACACACACACACACACACACACACACACACACACACACACACACACACACGCTTGTTACACACACTCGCTACACACACATAGACACACACTTGTTAGACACACTCACCTTCTACACTCGCTACACACAGACACACACACACACAGACACACACATACACTTGTTACACACACTCACTACACACTCACTACACACACACATGCTTGTTACACACACTCACCCTCTAGACTCTCTACACATGCACACACACATGCTTGTTACACACTCACCTTCTACACTCGCTACACACACACATACACACACGCTTGTTACACACACTCACCCTTTACACTCGCTACACACACACACATGCTTGTTACACACTCACCCTCTACACTCGATACACACAGACACACACACACACACGCTTGTTACACACACTCACCCTGTATACTCGCTACACACACACACACACACACACTTGTTACACAGACTCACTACACACACACACAAACACACACACATGCTTGTTACACACACTCACCCTCTAGACTCTCTACACATGCACACACACATGCTTGTTACACACTCACCTTCTACACTCGCTACACACACACACACACACACACACACACGCTTGTTACACACACTCACCTTCTACACTCACTACACACACTTATTACACGCACTCACCTTCTACACTCGCGACACACACACACACACACACACACACACACACGCTTATTATACACACTAACTCTCTACACACACAGATACACACACGCCTGTTACGCACACTCACCTTCTACACTCGCTACACACACACACACGCTTGTTACACAGACTCACCCTCTACACTCGTTGCACACACTCACACACACACACACACACACATACACACACACTCACTTGTTACACACACTCACCTTCTACACTCGCTACACACGCATACAGACACACACACACACACACACACACACACACACACATACACACATATACACACTCTCATCCTCTACACTCGTTACACACACACATACGCTTGTTACACACACTCACCTTCTACACTCACTACACACACGCATACACACACACACATACACACTCTCACCCTCTACACTCGTTACACACACACACATACGCTTGTTACACACACTCACCTTCTACACTCGCTACACACACACACACACACACACACACACACACGCTTTTTACACACACTCACATTCTACACTCACTACACACACACATGCTTGTTACACACACTCACCTTCTAGACTCTCTACACATGCACACACACACACACACATGCTTGTTACACACTCACCTATACTTGCTACACACACACACACACACACTTGTTACACACACTCACCCTTTACACTCGCTACACCCACACGCTTGTCACACACACTCACCTTCTACACTTGCTACACACACACATGCTTGTTACACACTCACCCTCTACATTCGATACACACATACACACAGACACACACACGCTTGTTACACACACTCACCCTATATACTCGCTAAAAACACACACACACACACCTGCTTGTTACTCTCACCTTTTACACTCGTGACACACACACACACGCTTATTACACACACTAACCCTCTACACTCGCTACACACACAGACACACACACGCCTGTTACACACACTCACCTTCTACACTCGCTACACACACACGCGCGCGCACACACACACACACACGCACACACACACTCACCCTCTACCCTCGCTACACACACACACACGCTTGTTACACACACTCACCTTCTACACTCGCTACACACACACAGACACACACACACACACTTGTTAAACACACTCACTTTCTAAACTCGCTACATACACACACACGCTTGTTACACAGACTCACCCTCTAGACTCTCTACACACACACAGACACACAGACACACACACACACACACACTCACACTTGTTACACACACTCACCTTCTACACTCGCTACACACACACAGACACACACACACACACACACACACTTGTTAAACACACTCACTTTCTAAACTCGCTACATACACACACACACGCTTGTTACACAGACTCACCCTCTAGACTCTCTACACACACACAGACACAAACACACACACACACACACACACTCACACTTGTTACACACACTCACCTTCTACACTCGCTACACACACACACACACACACACACACACACGCTTGTTACACACACTCATCCTGTACACTCACTACACACACACACACATGCTTGTTACACACTCACCTTCTAGACTCTCTAAACATACACACACACATATGCTTGTTACACACTCACCTTCTACACTCGCTACACACACACACGCTTGTTACACACACTCACCCTTTACACTTGCTACACCCACACGCTTGTCTCACACACACTCACCTTCTACACTCACTACACACACACACACACACGCTTGTTACACACTCACCCTCCACCCTCGATATACACATACACACAGACACACACACGCTTGTTACACACACTCACCCTCTATACTCGCTTACACACACACACACACTTGTTACACACACTCACCTTCTACATTCACTACACACACACACATGCTTGTTATACACTCACCTTCTAGACTCTCTACACACGCCGCACACACACACACACACACACACACACACACACACATACACTCACACTTGTTACACACTCACCTTCTACACTCGCTACACACACACGCTTGTTACACAGACTCACCCTCTACACTCGTTGCACACACACACACACACACACTTGTTACACACACTCACCTTCTACACTCGCTACACATGCACACAGACACACACACACGCTTGTTACACACACTCACCTTCTACACTCGCTACACACACACACACACACACGCTTGTTACACACACTTACCTTCTACACTCGCTTATACACACATGCATGCACACACACACACACACACACATACACACTCTCACCCGCTACACTCGTTACAAACACACACACGCTTGTTACACACACTCACCCTCTACACTCGCTACACACACACACACACATGCTTGTTACACACACTCATCCTCTACACTCGCTACACACAGACACACACACACACACACACACACTTGTTACACACACTCACATTCTACACTCACTACACACACTCACCTTCTAGACTCTCTACACATGCACACACACATGCTTGTTACACACACTCACCTTCTACACTCGCTACACACACACACACACTCTTGTTACACACACTCACCCTTTACACTCACTACACCCACACGGTTGTCACACACACTCACCTTCTACACTCATGACACACATACACACACACACACACACACACACATATGCTTGTTACACACTCACCTTCTACACTCGCTACACACACACACACACACACACACACACGCTTGTTACACACACTCACACTTTACACTTGCTACACCCACACGCTTGTCTCACACACACACACACACACACACACACACACACACGCTTGTTACACACTCACCCTCTAGACTCTCTACACACACACAGACACACAGACACACACACACACACACACACACACACACACTCACACTTCTTACACACACTCACCTTCTACACTCGCTACACACACACAGACACACACACACACACACACACACTTGTTAAACACACTCACTTTCTAAACTCGCTACATACACACACACACGCTTGTTACACAGACTCACCCTCTAGACTCTCTACACACAC
>CM045743.1:45200142-45202642 GCA_024760905.1 Plotosus lineatus | reverse complement strand
CTCGCTACACCTACATGCTTGTCTCACACACACTCACCTTCTACACTCTACACACACACACACACACACACACATGCTTGTTATACACTCACCCTCTACACTCAATACACACACACACACACACACACACACACACACACACTTGTTACACACACTCACCCTTTATACTCGCTACACACACACACACACACACACACACACGCTTGTTACACACACTCACCTTCTACACTCACCACACACACACACACACACACACATGCTTGTTACACACACTCACCTTCTACACTCGCTACACACGCGCACACACACACACACACACACACTCACCCTCTACCCTCGCTACACACACACACACACACTCGCTTGTTCCCCACACTCACCTTCTACACTCGCTACACACACACAGACACACACACACTTGTTAAACACACTCACTTTCTAAACTCGCTACAGACACACACACACTTGTTACACACACTCACCTTCTACACTCGCTACACGCACACACTTGCTACACACACTCACCTTCAACACTCACTACGCACACACGCTTGTTAAACACACGCACCTTCTACACTCGCTACACACACACACACATGCTTGTTACACACACTCACCCTCTACACTTGCTACACACACACAGACGCACACACACACTTGTTACACACACTCACCGCAACACACACACAAACACACACGCTTGTTACACACACTCACCTTCTACACTCGCTACACACACACACACGCTTGTTACACACACTCACCTTACACACACACACACACACACACACACACACACACGCGCGCTTCTTACACACACTCACCCTCTACACGCACAGACACACACACACGCTTGTTACACACATTCACCTTCCACACTCGCAACACACACAAACACACACACTTGTTACACACACTCACCTTCTACATTTGATAGACACACACACACACACACACACACACACACACTTGTTACACACACTCACCCTCTACACTCGCTACACACAAACACACACACACACACGCTTGATACACACACTCACCCTTCTACACTCGCTACACACATGCGTGCTTGTTACACACACTCACATTCAACACTCGCTACACACACAAACACACACACACACACGCTTGTTACACACACTCACCCTCTGCACTCGCTACACACACACACACACACACACACACACACACACACAGCTTGTTACACACACTCACCCTCTGCACTCGCTACACACACACACACACACACACACACACACACTCTTGTTACACACACTCACTCTCTACACTCGCCCCACACACACACACACACTTGTTACACACACTCACTCTCTACACTCGCCACACACAAACACACACACACACACGCTTGTTACACACACCTCAATATTCACCTCGTACTCACAAGCACCACACACACTCACTACAAACATTACACACACTCACTACACACATGTTACACACACACTCACTACACATGCTTGCTACACACACACACTCTCAATATTCACGCTGTACTCACAAGCACCACACATATGATACACACTCCCACTACACATGTTACACATGCTCGCTTTCCACTCACACACACACTTGCTACACATATGTTCCACACGCTCACTATACACACATTACACACACTTGCTCCACCCATGTTGCACACGCTACTACACACACACACACACACACACACACACACACACACACACACACACTTGCTCTGCACACGGTACACACACTCGTCACACAAGTTATAGATGCCCACTACACACGTTACACACACCCGCTACAGACATGTTACAGATACTCGCTACACACACGTTAAACCCACTTTCTACAACCACGTGATAGAAGCTTGCTACACACACGTTACACATACTCAATACACACACACACACACACACACACAGAAACACACTCACTACACACGCGATGCACACTTGCTATACATACATTACATATACTTGCTCCACACGTTACACACACTCACCACACACACACACACACACACACACATACGCAAACACGCACGCGCACACACACACACAGACACGTTATACACACTCGCTATGCAAACAGTACGTACACTCTCCACACACACATTACAGACGTTCGCTACACACACGTTACATACGCTTGCTTCAGACAGGTTATAGATGCTTGCTACACGCACGCTACGTACACTGACTACACACATTACAGAAGCTCGCTGCACACACATTAGCAATGCTCACTACACATACAGTATGTTACACACGTTCGCTACACACACACTCACTATACGCATGTTATACGTGTTCTCTACACACAAATTACACACTCTCGCACCACACACGTTATACACATTTGCTACGCACACGTTACACATGCTTGCTGCACACACTTTACACACACTCGCTACATACACATTATAGACGTTCACTACACACATCACAGATGCTCCCAAAATACACGTTATAGCCAGTCGCTACTCACATGTTACACATGCTCACTACCC
>CM045743.1:45180142-45195142 GCA_024760905.1 Plotosus lineatus | reverse complement strand
CACATCAAAAATGACTGAGATGGGCGCGAGGCTCACCACAGCCCAGTGAATGTTGGGGACTCGGACACAGTCTCTGTTTTTACTACAGGGATGAAACTCGCTTGTTTTGTGGAGCATTTAGTTAAAAGGCTTTTATTATGTAAAGTAGCAGATTTAGATGTCTCTGGCATGGAAAATGGAAAGTTCTGGTAAACTTTGATGTTGAGATGCTGTCGCTCCTCCACTCTACACGCTCACCCAGGGCCGTTTGACAGTGGGGTGACACGGGGTGCCCATCCTGCCATAGTGAGTCATGTTCGAGTCCTGCTTGCACTCAGCAATAATACATTCTTCCTCGACCATTACACTGTTATGAGTACAGTTTACCTAACAACACCCCCCACACCCCCCTTGTTTTTGCTGAGGTACACATTATACTTCCAGGACGCTGGTGAGCCTGATCCTCCTGATCCTTCTCTGAATCCTGTGCTGGCTGTAGTTCTCATCTTGGAAGCTCCTCTCACCTGCTGATGATGGTCCATATGGACTCAGTAAACGTCAAAATTAGAAAAAGGAGTAACATTTCTGATGTCTCCTGCCATGTGTTCTATGCAAACTAGTGATCTGTTAGGGATCTTTAAAAAAAAAATCTAACAGGGTACTGACAAAGACTCGAAATTCCACTAGATGTGACTGGTTCTTACACAGGCATGCACTCGAAAGTGGCCGAGTCCACAATTAATGCACTGAACTGGGAAGTTGGATCGATTTGAGACGCGCCCTGCCCGGAGCTCCGCCGGTCCTCTGTAAAATCCGGAGCGGATTTAAGCGGGTGTGGAGCTGGACCGCGGTTTCATTATCACTGGAAACCAGATCTTCAGCGGCTGAATTCACTGAAAGAGGTGAAAAGGACAAAGAGAAACATTCTGGAAACGATTTCTATGAAACCCGAAGGTAGATGAACATTCTCCAGGTTCAAGAAAGAACTGACATGGTACAGTAGATGTGGATCCAAACCAGCTCTTCAGATTATTTTTTGTTTATGAGCAGCTTTTGAACATCTATTATTATTATTATTATTATTATTATTATTATTATTATTATTATTATTATTTCAATGCATGGAACCGAACCATTAGCTACCCTCCTGCTACCTCGCATGCTCGTCATATAGTGGACCTTCATGGAGTGGACCTTCATGGAGTGGCCCTTCATGGAGTGGACCTTCAGTGGTAAAATTCAAATATATGAACAATGGAATAATTCCACAGCAATGTCAGCGGTAACAATACACACATTACTGAGAGAAAGAAAAAAAAAATCAAATACCTACAGTATAGTTCAGTAGAGTTCTGATTAGCTTCAAATACCTCATACTGACAGTTTAACAATCGGTTTCAATAATTAAATTAAGATTTAAAGAAATTAAGATACAATAGTGCCACCTAGTGGTTGGTGCCTTTGGGTTTCAAAACCATGTGTGGCAGAGAATTATGATTATGTTTCGAGTTAAAGAAAGGATTATGCATTTAATATATATATATATATATATATATATATATATATATATATAACAGCAGGATGTGTTATTGTCTTCGAACTCCAGGGTTTCAGGTTTCTCCTAAAAGCTGATGGTTTGCGTGCCTTTCACGTGTTTTCCATGACATAAGGTTTCTGTGGGGTTCTTTAGTTTCCCTGTATTTCGAAAAAAAAAAATACAAATAAAACATTTAGCTTTACACCAGTGTTTTTGGAATAGCTCCCTTGTGCACCTGCTACTGTGTTCAAAATAAAATACATTAGATTAATGATCGTCGTAGGCCTCCGTCAGTCCCGAAGGACTATGGCTGCGCTCTGGCCAGTATCCCGACTGGTGATACTCCCCAGTGCACAGAGCCTGGGTAGGGAGTAATGAGGGACAGGCTGTTACCCAAGCAGCAAGTCCCCCCCTGTCTCGGCGCCACCGGAAGGCTCCAATGGAAAGGCAAGTGCCGATACGACTGGGGTCCAGTGCCACTGCAGGAGAGAAACTACGGTCAATTTAGAACGGCCAATTAACCTACAGTGCACGTCTTTGGATTGCGGGGGAAACCGGAGCACCCGGAGGAAACCCGCACAAGCACGGGGAGAACATGCAATGAATGCAGGAAGAAACCATATAACACTCACGGGTTTTTTAATCGAAGGACTTTTAGTGCTATTCCAAAAATCAGCCAGAAGGCGGCAGCAAAGTTACAAAATGAACTGATGCTGGGGAACACAGGTGTCGGCCACGACCCCAAAACCTGCCACATACTTTTCATGCCAACATTATTTCACAATGAATAACAAAGTATAAAAAGTAAATGTATTATTATTATTATTATTATTATTATTGTTATTCTTCTTCTTCTTCTTTTCCTTTCGGCTTTTCCCTTCAGGGGTCGCCACAGCCAATATTATTGTTATTATTATTATTATTATTAGTAGTAGTATGATTATTATTATTAGTATGACTATTATTTATAGCATTTCAGAAATGCAGCCATGAGGGGGGGGGGGCACTAACCAGTGTCTCTCCCCCTTATGCCGGTCCCAAGCAAAAAGAAATGCAGAGGGTTGCGATAGGAAGGGCGTCCAGTGTAAAAATTTTGCCAAACTACAAAATGCAAACCGTAAACATAAATCTCATACCGGATCGGTCGAGGCCCGGGTTAACAACGACCGCCATCAGTGCTGTTAGCCAACAGGGTGCTGGTGGAAATTGGACTACTATTGGTCGAAGACGTCGAAGAAGGAGAGGCGGGAGGCGTGTTCGTAGGCAGAGAGAGAAGAGAAAAAGCATGAGTCTTGGACTGAGAGTAGGGACTTTGAATGTTGGACCTATGCAAGGAAAAGATAGAGAGCTGGCTGACATGATGCAGAGGAGGAAGGTGGACATACTGTGTGTTCAGGAGACCAGGTGGAAAGGTAGCAAGGCTAGAAGCTTAGGAGCAGGGTTGAACCTGTTTTTTCATGGTGTGGATGGGAAGAGAAATGGAGTAGGAGTCATCTTGAAGGAGGAGTTTATCAGGAATGTTCTAGAAGTGAAAAGAGTGTCAGACAGAGTGATGAGTCTCAAGTTAGAAATTGAAGGTGTGATGTTCAATGTTGTTAGTGCTTATGCCCCACAGGCAGGATGTGAGCGAGAAGAGAAGGAGAGATTCTGGAGGGAGTTAGATGAAGTGATGCAGAGTACCCCCAGAGGTGAAAGAGTGGTCATTGGGGCAGACTTCAATGGACATGTTGATGCAGGCAACAGAGGGGACGAGGAAGTGATGGGCAGGTTTGTGATCCAGGACAGGAACACAGAAGGACCGATGTTGATCGATTTTGCAAAAAGGATGGAAATGGCTGTGGTGAATACTTTCTTCCAGAAGAAACAGGAGCATAGGGTGACTTATGAAAGCGGAGGCAGGAACACACAGGTAGACTACATCTTGTGTAGGCGATGTAATTTGAAGGAAGTCAGTGACTGCAAAGTAGTAGTGGGTGAGAGTGTTGCCAAACAGCATAGTATGCAGTATGACGGTGATGGTGAGGAAGGTGAAGAAGGCAAAGGCAGAGCAGAAGACAAAGTGGTGGAAGTTGAAAAAGGAAGAGGGTCGTGTTTTCTTCAAGGAGGAGTTGAAACAGGCTTTGGGTGGTCAGGAAGTGCTTCCAGATGACTGGACAACCACAGCAAATATGATCAGGGACACAGGTAGGAGAGTACTTGGTGTGTCCTCTGGAAGGAAAGTAGATAAGGAGACTTGGTGGCGGAATGAGAAAGTGCAGGAGTGTGTACAAAGGAAGAGGTTAGCTAAGAAGAAGTCGGACATTGAGAGGACCAAAGAGAGTAAACAGGAATACAGGGAGACACAGTGTAAGGCAAAAGTAGCAGTGGCTAAGGCCAAACAGAGGGCGTATGATGACTTGTATGATAGGTTGGACAGTAAAGAGGGAGAAACTGATCTATACAGGTTGGCACAGCAGAGAAATAGAGATGGGGAGGACGTGCAGCAAGTTAGATTGATAAAGCACAGAGAGGGAAATGTATTGACTGATGACAGAAGTGTGCTGGGAAGATGGAAAGAGTACTTTGAAGAGCTGATGAATGAGGAAAATGAGAGAACAAAAGAGTAGAAGAGGTGACCATTGAGGAGCAGGAAGTAGTAAAGATTAGTAAGAGTGAGGTGAGGAGGGCATTGAACAGGATGAAGAATGGAAAGGCAGTTGGTCCGGATGATATACCTGTGGAGGTATGGAAGTGTCTAGGAGCGGTAGCAGTAGATTTTCTGACAAGAACATTCAACAAGGTCTTAGAGAGTGAGCAGATGTCGGAGGAATGGAGGAGAAGTGTGCTTGTGCCCATTTTTAAGAACAAGGGAGACGTGCAGAGTTGCAGCAACTACAGAGGGATAAAGTTGATGAGCCATACGATGAAGTTATGGGTTAAGAATTAAAATTTCTAAAATTAAAAATTAAGAATTAAGGGCAGAGGTCAGCATTTGTGAACAGTTTGGTTTCATACCAAGAAAGAGCACCACAGATGCAGTGTTTGCCTTGAGGATGTTAATAGAGAAGTACAGAGAAGGTCAGACGGATGCTGCATTGTGCCTTTGTGGATCTGGCAAAAGCATATGACAAGGTGCCAAGAGAAGAACTGTGGTATTGCATGAGGAAGTCTGGAGTGGCAGAGAAGTATGTTATAGTGGTGCAGGACATGTATGAGAGATGTAAGACAGTGGTGAGGTGTGCTGTCGGCGTGACCGACGAGTTCAAGGTGGAGGTGGGACTGCATCAAGCTCTGAGCCCCTTTTGTTTGCGATGGTGATGGACAGGCTGACAGACGAGGTTAGGCAAGAATCTCTCATGAACTATGATGTTTGCAGATGACATTGTGATCTGTAGTGAGAGCAGAGAACAAGTGGAGGAAAATCTAGAGAGGTGGAGGTATGCACTGGAAAGGAGAGGAATGACGGTTAGCCTCAGAAATTCAGAATACATATGTGTGAATGAGAAGGACCCAGGAGGAACGGTGATGTTACAGGGAGCAGAGATAAAGAAGGTGGAGGATTTTAAGTACTTAGGCTCAACAATCCAGAGCAATGGAGAGTGTGGAAAAGAGGTGAAGAAGCGCGTGCAGGCAGGCTGGAATGGTTGGACAAAAGTGTCCGGTGTGATGTGTGATAGGAGATTGTCAGCAACAATGAAAGGAAAAGTGTACAAGACGGTGTTGAGGCCAGCGATGTTGTATGGGTTAGAAACAGTGGCGCTGAGGAAAAGACAGGAGGCAGAGTTGGAGGTAGCAGAGATGAAAATGTTGAGGTTCTCTTTGGGAGTAACGAGGATGGATAGGATTAGAAATGAGTACATCAGAGGGACAGCACATGTCAGACATTTTGGAGACAAAGTCAGAGAGGCTAGATTGAGATGGTTTGGACATGTACATAGGAGGGATAGTGAGTATATTGGCAGTAGGATGCTGAGGTTGGAACTACCAGGCAGAAGGACTAGAGGAAGACCAAATAAGAGATTTATGGATGTGATGAAGGAGGACATGAAGGTCATTGGAGTAAGAGAAGAAGATGCAGAGGACAGGGTGAGATGGAGGTGGATGGTTTGCTGTGGCGACCCCTGAAGGGAACAGCTGAAAGGAAAAGAAGAAGAAGATTTATAGCATTGTCGTGATGTGCGGTGACTTTTACAGCTGTTAAGGCACTGACTCTTTTAGAATCATCTTTACAAATACAAATAAACTCAAAAGAGAATATTATTCATTGTCATTTTTCACAACAGACAATACATTGTATTTTATAACTCATGTCAGAATTCTTTCCACAAACATGTGATGCATATTTCATTTGAGGTTCAAAGTCATTCCGAATGCGTTGCTCTTCCTTTATTTATTGTCTCTCGCTTTGATTCAAAGACCAGATTTGTGAATTTTCTCAGCTTGGAAATACAATTTTTCATTTTCATAAAGGAAGTTCATTCATTCATTTTCTGAATGGTTGTGTGGAGGCTGGCACCCATCTCAGTCGACTCTGGGTTAGGGTCAAGTACACAAGTACACCCTGAACAGCTTGCCGGGCCATCGTGGGGCAGAAACACGTTGACGGCTATACAGCTCCTCTTCATGAAAATCAGCAGTGGTTCTTTTACATCAAAGTTCCCTCACAGACAGTGAGAGACATGGCTGGCCTTTCATAACCCAGTTAGCTGCAATGGGGGGTGGGGGTGATGACCCAGTGATGGTGGGGCTTGAACCCATTACCTTAAGATCGGTAATCTTCCACCTTACCACCGCCCTGTTAAGGAAATATAAACTACAAATGAAAAAGATTGTTATTTGCACAGCAAGCTGTGGGCTCACAAGCGTCCTATGCTGTGAGTCAGGGGTAATGTTTGCCTCACCGAGGAACTTTTTTACTGGGTTTTATGATTATTCTGTGAGCATAAACACAGTACAGAAAACATATTTTATACATTTTATACATTATAAAAAGGCAGAGAATATAATCTGAGAGTTTTAAAGCATTTCATCTGTAATATTAGAGACAGTGGCACACTATTTGCATCGCAGATCAATGCAGTTTGTGATCCACCAAGCGGCACACCAAAGCTCCGCCTCACTGCGCAGAAATTCTGCTGTTCTTTATTTAAAAAAAATAATTGTCATGTTGAATTTGGATGGTAAACGGGTTTATAACATATGCCAGCTTTTAATGAATAAATAAATAAACATTTATTATATTTTATGATTAACTTTTTTCTCTCCAATAATGCACATCACTGATAGTTTATTGATGTCCAGAATTCATTTTTTAAGTCGATATTGTAATAAGCCCCAATCTGATTGATTTCAGTTAAATGGGTTTAATAAAAGCAGGATGGTGGCGTGTTGTTGTGGCGTAGAAGGTTCAGGATGATTAAAAGGGGTCTGAGATGACAAACTACTGAAACCTGTTCAGAATTATTCCAGGTAAATTCCAGGTGAATTGCACAATTTAATGAGATGATTATATTCATCATTTTTGCATTGTCCAGTAACATTCCAATCTAACAATAATATTGACTTCAAACTTCACCGAACCTGCCCTGTATTATTATTATTATTATTATTATTATTATTATTATTATTATTATTATTATTATTATATCATTAGGGTTCTTGTCCCAGGAATGGTCTCTTTAAATGAGCGCGCCGTAGGGGTTCAGTCACGCGCTGGTGAATCTCTTTACTGAATCGATTCTTTCGAAATAAACATGATTCGTGATCCATTCATGATTCTTTTGAATCATTCCACAGTGCTAATGCAGGGAAAAGATTCGACTCCTTGAAAAAAAAAAATTAATCATTAATCAGGGGATGTTAAAAATCCAATATAAATATAAAAATGCTTGAAAAAAGGTACATTTTACATAAAATTATGTATCATATGAAGCATTTACACGTATATAGCTTAAATACAGTAATTCCTTTAAGAAAAAGTATTATTATTATTATTATTATTATTATTATTATTATTATTATTATAGGAAAAAAACATTGACGCTTGTCTTTCACGTGATACTCATCCAACCAGCTGCGAGCCGAGCCCGCGTGCACATAAAACAAATCATATACAGTTACAGTATATACAGTACTGTATATTATTGCTCCTCCTGTGAAGATAAAAAAGAATCGTTCAAAAAAAGGAGCCGACTCTTTTAATCGTTACAGATGACTCACACCGCAGACGAAGCCTCTCTGATGCACTGAATTAGTAAAAATGGTGAATGAAAGCGTGTAATGAAACCTCTCTGTGTGCATCTGGTAGACAGGCTGGATGTTTTTGGGGAATGAGGATGGGGGGAGGGGGGTGGGGGGGCTGTGTGCGGATGAATGAGCTAGGAGGAGGAGGAGGAAGAGGAGGAGGAGGAGGAAGAGGAGGAGGACGGACGGGACGCAACGCTCAGGATCTAACCCATGAGAAAATGGTGCAGAGTGAAGCGGGAGTGATGAGGATGAGATCCTGTAGCTGTTTGCATCGCTTCCAGCCTGACACTGTATTATTGGATTGTTGGTGACTCGACTCATTCCTTTCTGAATCGATTTTCTAATATAATCATGACTCGATGTTCTTCACTTGAATTGTGGAATCTTATCTAGTATCATTTATTGTCTGCGCGCACTGTGTCTTAACGTCGGGTTCGGACCTGCAGCCGAAATCACGTTATTCCTGGTTCTGATTCGTTTTGCTCGAAAGAACCGATTCTATGAAATGATTCGGAGTCAGCGTCACTCTGCTGGCATTCAGTGATCCTGCCAGTCTAACCCAGCCTCCCTGTGTGTGGGCCAAACCCTCTGATGTAGACATTCTCTTGTCAGCAGGTCTGACACTATAAAAGCTGAAGTTCTGATCAGTTCTGCACAGATCAGACTCTCAGCATCCAGTCTGAGGAACCTCCACCCAGGAAACTTCTCCGACTTGGACAAGAAAACCTAAAGGGAGCGAGCATGTCTCACAACTGGGGTTACGGTCCTGGTGATGGTAAGCTCACAGCTTAAAATGTATAGATGCGCCTGTGATGATTTTGATAATAATAATAATAATAATAATAATAATAACAATAACAACAACAATAACAATAATAATAACAATAATAATAACAAGAATACAATAATACTTTTTTGGCACAAATGCCTGATATGTTTAATGAATTAATTTACCTTTAAAAAATAACATCTAAAATTTATCTACGGAAACGTTAGTATATTTAAATTTTACTCTTTTTGTGCAAATTTAAAATGTGAATTTTAATAAATTAAATAATTTCTTGCGTATTTTCTTTAGTCACATCAGGAAACAATGATTTCCTTCACAGTTCAGGATTAATTTCCGGTTAGCCTGTTAGCAGATTGTGAAGGCGCTTCTGCTTGCAAAGAAAAAATATATAAAAAAGATAACCTAAAGAAATCTACACTCTTTATATCAGTGAGGATTGTTGCAAAAGCTCAGGATTGCATCTGGAAATGAAAACTATTTTATTTTATTTAATGCACTTTTCCTTATACGTAAACATGTAAATATTTAACACAAATAAATAAAGAAAGAAATTTCCTCCCATGTACAGGTCCTGACAAATGGTGTGATCACTTCCCCATCGCTAACGGACCCCGGCAGTCGCCCATAAATATCATCGCGAGCCAGGCCCAGTTCGACTCATCTCTCAAGCCTCTCAAGCTTCAGTATGACCCGACAATGTCCAAAGATATCCTGAACAATGGCCATTCATTCCAAGTGAACTTCCAGGATGAGGAAGACAATGCAAGTTAGTGCAACGTCTAACAAATCCATGCACTTTTCACGCCGGTAACCATAACCACACATAACCACACATAACCACACATAACCACACATAACCACACATAACCACACCAGCAGCGCAGCTCAGACCCCGCGGAGCATGCCTGCGGTAACACGAACGCTGCTCCCTCAGCACATGCTCTTTGATTATATTCAGGTGACAGGATCACAGTGTTTTATTCCCCATTACAGTTCATGCTTTACTCTCTGTGTTTGATGTTCATGTGGTTTACAGGTGGAACCTGTAGAGTTTGTCTTGCGGTATCATCAGGCTCTCAGAATTAGTCCTCTGTGTTTACTTTCATCATAATGATGCAGGGTCGAATTGGATGGAGGAGAGCAGAGTCAGAACACGCCGCTCTTCATGCCAGACTACATGTCGGCAACACGTGGCCAGAATCTCATACGAAAAAGCACGTAGAGCTTTTAAACACTGCACTGCTCACGAGATGTGAAACGATCCATAATAAATGGCGTCAGTTAATTACGTATAAGCAATTCGTGATGTTTTTGATGCAGGAAGGTATTCAGCTCAGGGTCACAGCGTAACGTTTAATTACAGTCGCTGGATGTGGCGCCTGCTGGGGTCACTGCTGTGTCATTACATGGGAAAAGAGAGACATAATGTGTTCTGTCTCATTTTGAAAGCAGAACTTTACTGCAGTGCTGTTTGCTGTTCTGCCCTTCAAGTGACCTTTAACCCTAACGACAACATAGCATTAAGCTAATAATGAGGCAATTAGCAACTTAACCACTCTGTCTTCAATTAATCACGCAGAACTGAGTCGTTCCGGTGTTTATAGTGTGTGTGTGTGTGTGTGTGTGTGTGTGTGTGTGTGTGTGTGTGTGTGTGTGTGTGTGTGTGTGTTTGTGGATGGGAGTGTAGTTCTGACCGGTGGCCCAATCACTGGCACCTATAGACTGAAGCAGTTCCACTTCCACTGGGGTTCGAGTGATGAAAAAGGGTCTGAGCACACCATCGATGGCATCAAGTTTCCCTGTGAGGTAACACCATGTCCACTGCAACACACTCTGACCACGCCCACTCAACACTTTACACACCCACAATCTCATTCATTCATTCTGACCATGCCCACTCTCACCATCACACACACAACTTCACCAAATCACTCACTTATGTACTATTACCCCCCGAGCAGCTAACTGGGTTATCAAAGGCTGGCTGTATCTCTTACTGTCTGGTGGGAGGTTCAAGTAAAAGAACCATTGCTGACTTTCGTAAAGAGGAGATGCATAGCCGTCAGTGTGTTTCTGCCCTGCGATGGCCTGGCCGGGTGTCCAGGGTGTAATCTGCCCCCACCCAGAGTTGGCTGAGATGAGTGCCAGTCTCCCCACAACCCTAAGTATTTAGCGGTTCAGAACATGACTGACTGACCACGCCCACGCTATCATTTGCACACTCTGTTCATATCCACTCTCATTTGCACATTCTGACCACACCCACTCTTTCACTTACACCAGTGCTTCTCAAATATTTTCTGTGGCGACCCCTCTAGAAAGAAAAAAACATTTTACGCCCACTCCCCACCGCCCCGCGAGCGACTATAAATACTCGAGTATTATTTGTCTATAAAATTGTTATCAGTACATCTTTGCATAACATTGTATCTTTATTAGCATTAAAAACAACAACAAAAGAAAATATAGCTCAACTTACAATAAAGAAAAACTTCATTAACATTGTTTTTAATTTGTAATAGGAAAGATTTAAAGTGCATCAATGTGCCTGAAATATAAAAATACGTCCTTATTGAAACTCATTCAACTTATTTATGTGTTAATATCTCCGTCTCTCTCTCCACCTTTCTCTTCGTTCCTGTTAGAAATATTTCCGTGTTGTTTCTTGAGGGGTTGTTTAAAAATCGCTACACCATAGCGAGAGAATGAGAGCATCTTTGCAAACTAGTGGAGTGGAGGAGCAATTACACTTAATTCCCATACACTATTCCATAAAAGCATGTTCCCCAGGGTCATACGCACTCCTCCAGCATCAGATCCCCCCCCCCCCCCCCCCCCCGACATCTCGTGCCACACTATTTAAGAAGCACTGACTGACACTTAGACCGCACCCATTTTCTCATTCAAATGCTTTAGCAATGCCCATTCTCCCTATTACATGCTAACTACACACACTCTGTCACTTACACACTCTTACCATGCCCTCTCTCTCACTTACACACTCTTACCATGCCCTCTCTCTCACTTACACACTCTTACCATGCCCTCTCTCTCACTTACACACTCTTACCACGCCCTCTCTCTCACTTACATACTCTTACCACGCCCTCTCTGTCACTTACACACTCTTACCACGCCCTCTCTCTCACTTACACACTCTTACCACGCCCTCTCTCTCACTTACATACTCTTACCACGCCCTCTCTCTCACTTACAGACTCTGACCACACCCATTTTCTCATTAACATTCCTTAGCAATGCTCACTCTCTCCATTACAAGCACTAACTACACCTACTCTCACTTACTCCGTCACCTACTCTGACAATGCCCACTCTTTTATTTACACAATCTGACCACTCCCTCCCCTTCCTTTGTGACCACGCCCAGTCTCACATTCACATGCTGTAGCCACGCCCATTCTCCCCATTAGACACATTATTTACACCCTCAATCTCATTTACACAGTCTGACCACACACATTCTCTAATTTACATACTTTAACCACGCCTATTCTTTCCTGTACATAATGATCACACCCACAATATCATATGTATATTAAGACCAATTCTCTCCTTTCTACACTCTATTAACCAACTCCCTCAGTTACGTATTATGGCCATGCTCACTTTCTTCTTTACACAGTCTGACCATACACTCTCATTCGGTTATCTGTGATCTGTGGATACTTTGACCACTCCCACCATGTCCTGTTTATAGTTTGACCACACCCATCCTGCTGTAGATACCGTTCCCACGGTGGTATTATACTTGAGAACCTTTCTTCAGAATTGTCAGCTTCAGCTTTTTATCTTCTGCAGATCGTTCCAGTCTGAGCCACCACAGATGATTGCAACATAAACCTCAATTACTTCTTACTGCCTTTTTACATCTTTGTTGATCTTTGTTTTTGTTTTGTTTTGTTTTATTTGCCTTCAGCTTCATCTGGTGCACTGGAATACCAAGTATGCAAACTTTAATGAGGCTGTGGACAAACCTGATGGCTTAGCAGTTGTTGGAGTTTTTCTGAAGGTCAGAGTGTTGACCAAAGCACCACATGTCAGATGATTCACCTGAAATGTATAGATTCACATCTCACTTGTAATTTGTTTCTTCTTTCTTGATCTCAGCTCGGGTCTGCCAATCCTCGTCTCCAGAAAGTTCTGGATACCTTCGGTGCCATCAAAGCAAAGGTGAATCTCGTCAGATTTCATGAATCTTTACAACACCAAGTGACTGCTTTTCTAACTTGCTCTCTCGTTTCTGTCTTGCTCTCTCACTTTCCTTCAGGGTCAACAAACTGTATTTGAGAACTTTGACCCCAAGAACCTCTTACCTGCCTCTCTGAATTTCTGGACTTATGAAGGTTCTCTCACCACTCCACCCCTGTACGAGAGTGTCACCTGGATTGTCCTGAGAGAGCCGATAAGCGTGAGCTCTGCTCAGGTACACAGTCTATTCAGTCCCAGAATAATTTGGCAAAGACTGCTAGCGTAGCATAGAAAGTACTGTTGAATTTAAACAAATCGTCAGCAGGATCCCAAAGGCAGTAAACGGTTTAGCTGGAGCCCTGAAGCGAGACGGTAGCTTTCAGATGACCGACCTTAGCTTTACGCTAAATGTGCTATGTAGCTGGAGGGCAGTGGTGGCCTGGTGGTAAAGGTTGTCACTGCCCCCCCAGTGCAGCTAACTTGGTTATCAAAGGCCGATCGTGTGTCTCACTGTCTATGGTTGAGGTTCATGAAAAAGGACCATTGCTGACTTTTGACAAGAGGAGCTGCAAAACCGTCAGCGTGTTTCTGCCCTGTGATGGCATGGCGAGCTGTCCAGGGTGTACTCTGCCCTCACCCGGAGTCGGCCGAGATGGACGCCAGCCTCCTCGTGACCCTAATTAGGATTAAGTGGTTACAAAAAATGAATGCTATGTCACTTGAGTTGATGCTAGGTATATTTTAGCAATCATGGGGAGGCAAGAGCCTATCTCAGCCGACTGTAGGTGGGGGTGGAGTACACCCTGAATTGCTTCCCAGATAATTGTAGAGCAGACACACGCCCTTGCTGATCCCAGGACTTAAACTAATACTCTCTCAGTCTGCTGTACACGAAATGTAATTTAATCTCAAATGGAAACGACGTTAGCATGACCGAACGTAATTGTAATCCAAAGATATTCGAAATAGATTAGCATCGCAGTGTGTAAAAAAGTTATGAATGGCTGTATTTGATAATGCATGTCAGTGATACGTTTGGGTGCACAAGGCTTTCATGTTTATTTTTTTAACACCCAGCATGAGCGGACCCAGAGCTGGTGCTTAAAAAAAACTAAACAGACAGGGAGGGTTTCGCCAGGGTAGCTTATCTAAGGCAGGTTAGCTAAAGGTTATCTTGAAATCAGTGTGAGTGTTGCACACAAGGGTTGCGTGTGGTACTGAACAACTTTTTCACTTTGTTACCATCTCTGAAAACCTCGGAAAGTTTTCGAGGTCTGATAAAATCAATAAACCAACCAGCTCCCAGCATGCATCTTTTCTAGAAGATTCCGTCACTCGACCACATCCTTGTTACAAATTCTTACTCGTTGGTCCTACAGGTGGCACCGAAATAACCTTAATTTTTTTATTAGGTTTATTTTTTAATTAAAATATTCATCCTGAGTGTTTCATTACAAGGTCCAGTGATGGTTGAGGTCTGTGACATACACAGGAAGTGAGTTGGTACTTTTATTGTAAACAGGAAGTGGGCTCTCTGCAGATATCAAAAGAGGTTTGTTATAAGTTTACAAGAAACACTGGGTAAAGTAGTTTCCTGTGGCGCATGGAGGTGTGTGTGTGTGTGTGTTAAAGGTCAAAGCTGAGAATAGCTAGCTGGAATAAAGTGTAGCTTGACATGAATATGACAGCTTGTCTTTCAGCCTTGAATGACTGTTTGTGTTTGTGCATGTCAAGCTTTTCTAAACTGTTTTTCCTGTGTCTTCTTCTTTAGATGGAGATATTCCGTAGTCTGTTGTTCAGCTCGAAGGACGAACATCCTTGTGCTATGCACGATAACTATAGACCCCCTCAGCCCTTAAAAGGACGCAAAGTTTGCTGCAACTTTAAATAAATTTCAAGATTCACCTCTGACTCCGCCCACCTTATGAATATTGCCCAGTTATATTTTTAAAATGCTTTTCTGTCTCCTGAGGTACCAATTGATTCTGAAAAAAAAAGTGCTTGAGTCAGTTGATTCATTTGCCTGAATTGATTCAGTTGTGTCGGGGTAATTGATTCAGGTCAAATGAGTCAATCTAACAGATTCGGCAACTGAACCCAAATGAACCACTTGTTATTTGGGTTACATAAATTAAAAGGAAAAACCACAAAACGAAATAAACAACAATAAACAGTAAAAATAAGCAATAAAAAATTAATTGAGTTGGTTAATCTGTTCAAATGATTTGACGAGTGATTTCAGGTCACGCTGATGCCCGTC
>CM045743.1:45160142-45175142 GCA_024760905.1 Plotosus lineatus | reverse complement strand
CACCACCTTATTGTGGTGCAGGGGTTTACGTGACCTAATGATCTTAAGAGCGATGTTATCGGGGGCATAATGCCCCTGGTAGGGTCACCAAAGGCAAACAGGTCCAGACAAAGTGCGGTTCAGAAGACCTCTATGATGAAGGAAAAAACAGGGATACAGTTTCCCTTGCCTGGACGCGGGTCACCGGTAACCCCCCTGGAGCCAGGGCTGGGGAGGGGCTCGAAGGCGAGTGCCTGGTGGATGGGTTTCTGCCCATGGAGCCCGGCCAGGCCCAGCCCTAAAAGGAGATATGGGTCTGCTCTCCCATGGACCCACCACCTGTGGGAGGGGCTATAGGGGTCTGGTGCAACGTGAGTTGGGTGGCAACCGAAGGCATAGGTTCTGTCGGACCGATCCTCGGTTACTGACTCTGACTCATGGGACAAGGAATGTCAACTCTCTGGCGGGGAAGAAGCCTGATCTGGTGCGTGAGGTAGAGAGATACCGACTAGATATAGTCGGGCTGACCTCAATGCTTAGCTTGGGCTCTGGAACCACCCATCTCGAGAGAGGCTGGAACTTATTCCATTCTGGAGTTGCTCATGGGGAGAGGCGGCGAGCCGGTGTGGGCATCATTGTTACCCCCCGTCTCGGTGCCTAAACATTGGGGTTCTTCCCGGTTGACAAAAGAGTAGCTTCCCTCTGCCTTTGGGTGGTGGGACGGGTCCTGACTGTGCTTATGCACCAAATGACAGCTCAAAGTACTCATCTTTCTTGGAGTCTATAGAATGCATGTTAGAGAACGCTCACTCGGGAAACTCACTCGTTGTCTTGGGAGACTTCAACGCCCATGTGGGCAACGATAGTGCAACCTGGAAGAGTGTGATCAGTTGGTATGGTCTCTCCAGTCTGAACCTGAATGGTGTTTCATTGTTAGACTTCTGTGCTTGTCACAGTTTGTCTATCACGAACACCATGTTCGAACATAAGGGTGTCCAAAAGTGCACGTGGCAACAGGACACCCTAGGTCGCAGTTCGATGATTGACTTTGTAGTCGTGTCACCGGACTTGCGGCCGCATGCTCTGGACACTCGGGTGAAGAGGGGAGCTGAGCTGTCAACCGATCACCACCTGGTGGTGAGCTGGCTTCGATGGCTGGGGAGGCTGCCTTCCAAACCTGTCAGGCCCAAGCGTGTAACCAGGGTCAGCTGGAAATGTTTGGCGGAGTCTCCTGTTCGAGAGGCCTTTAAGTCCCACCTTCGGCAAAGCCACAACCACATCCTGGAGGAGGCGGATGACATGGAATCCGAATTGGCCATGTTTCGTGCCTCCATTGCTAAGGCCGCAGCTCATAGCTGTGGCCAGAAGGTTGTCGGTGCTTGTCGTGGCGGTAATCCCTAAACCCGGTAGTGGGCACCTGTGGTGATGGGTGCTGTCCAGCTGAAAAAGGAGGCCAATCGGGTCTTATTGGCCTGAGGGACTCCCGGGGCAGCAAACAGGTACCGGCAAGCCAAACGTGCTGCAGCCGAAGCTGTTGCAGATGCAAAATCTCGGGTGTGGGAGGAGTTCAGTGAGGGCCTGGATAGTGATTATCAGCTGGCCTCAAAAAGGTTCTGGACCACCATCTGACGCCTCAGGAGGGCGTGTCAGTTCTCCACAAACACTGTTTACAGTAGAGGTGGGGAGCTATTCCCCTCGACTGGGGATGTCGGCCAGAGGTGGAAGGAATACTTTGAGGACCTCAATCCCACCAACACACCCTCTGTGGAGGAGGAAGACGCTGGGGGTTTGGGCGGGGGTCTGCTCATCACTGGAGTGGAGGTCACTGAGGTAGTCAAAAACTCCTCGGTGGTTGAGCTCCGGGGTTGGATGAGATTCGCCCTGAATATCTCAGGGATGCTGTAGGACTGTCTTAGTTGACATGTCTCTGCAACATCACGTGGTCATCAGGGGCTGTACCTCTGGACTGGTAAATCAGGGTGGTAGTCCCCTTTTTTAAAACGGGGGACTGGAGGGTGTGTTCCAATTATTGGGGAATCACACTCTTCAGCCTATCTGTGAAAGTCTATGCAGGGGTACTGGAGAGGAGGATCCAACCGATAGTCGAACCTCGGATTCAGGTGGAACAATGTGGTTTTCGTCCTGGCCGTAGCACTCTTGACCAACTTTATATGCTCCACAGGGTCCTGGAGGGGGCATGGGAGTTTGCCCAATCTGTCCACATGTGTTTTGTGGATTTGGAGTTGGAGTTCGACTGTGTCCCTTGGACTATCTTTTAGGGCATGCTCCGGGAATACAGTGTTCCGGACCCGTTGCTACAGGCCATTCGATCGCTGTATCACCGGAGCCAGAGTTTGGTCCATATTGGTAACAACAGGTTGAATTCATTTACGGTGAGGGTTGGAGTCCAACAAGGCTGTCCTTTGTCACCGATTCTGTTAATAATTTTTTGGACAGAATTTCTAGGCGCAGCCGAGACATTGTGGGGTTCTGGTTTGGTGACCGTCGGATCTCATCTCTGCTTTTTCTGGATGATGTTGTCCTTTTGGCTTCATCGGGCCAGGACCTCCAGCTCTCATTAGAGCTATTCGCAATCGAGTGTGAAGAGGCCGGGATGAAAATCAACTTCTCCAAATCCGAAGCCATGGTTATCAGTCGGACTAGTGTGGAAGGCACCCTACAGGGCGGGAATGAGGTCCTGCCACAAGTGGAGGAGTTTAAGTATCTCGGGTTCTTGTTCACGAGTGAGGAAAGGATGGAGTGGGAGATCGACAGATGGATCACTGCAGCCTCTGCTGTTAAACGGAATCTGTACCGGTCCATTGTGGTGAAGAAGGAGTTGAGCCACAAGGCAAAGCTCTCAATTTACCAGTCGATCTATGTTCCAACCCTCACCTATGGTCATGAGCTTTGGGTAGTGACCGAAAGAACAAGATCACGGATACAAGCGGCAGAAATGAGCTTCCTTCATTGGGTGGCGGGGCTCTCCTTTAGAGTTAAGGTGAGAACCTCTACCATTCGGGGATAGCTCAGAGTAGAGCCACTGCTCCTCCGCATTGAGAGGGATCAGTTGAGGAGTCTAGGGCATCTGGTCAGAATGCCTCACGAACGCCTCCTTGGTTTGGTGTTTCGGGCATGTCCAAGCAAGAAGACACCCCGCGGTCAATCTAGAACATGCTGGAGGGACTATATCTCTTGGATGGTCTGGGAACGCCTTGGTGTCGCTCTGGAAGAGCTAGAAGTGGCTGGGGAGAGGGATATCTGGCTCTCTATGCTTAGGTTGCTGCCCCCGCGACCTGACCTCAGATTAAGCGGAAGAAGATGAGATAAGATGATGAAGAAAGTGGGACAGGAAACAGTAAGCTGGTCTTATCATGAGGGTTTTTAAATTTTTAATTCAATGGCACGATGGTTCTTTGTATTCTTTGCATGTTGTCTCTTAATTGCTGTTAAAATTCCCTTTCAGTCCTGTAAAGGTAATTTATAATTGTAATAATGATCTCGGATGTTTCTGTCTGAGCAGAGAGAGAGAGAGAGAGAGAGAGAGAGAGAGAGAGAGAGAGAGAGAATTGTGGCAACGATGAGACAGTAAGTGGAAATTCTGTGGAATAAAAATCTTTCCACCACACACACACACACACACACACACACACACACACACACACACACACACACACACACACACACACACACATGCCACTGAAAAAAAAGATCACTTAAAATATTCCGAGCCAAACAGTGAGGTTAGTAATTACTTTAAAAACTTGCATTCAACCCGGACTCCAGGCTTTAGTGAAAATGGCTTCAGTGAAAATGTTTATATTTCTGTCATTGTTGTTGTTTTTGGAGCGGAACAGTGGGCGAGTCTCGAGGCTGCACGCGCTGATAAGCAGGCCGATAGGAGCTGGGCGTGGGACTCGGCGTGTACAATTATATAACACCCAGCCACAGACATACACTTCATTTAAAAATCACCAGGATTACAAGCTGCCAAGGATCCTCTGGATAAACACAATGTCCAAACCCATCAACGTGATGCAATCAGACACAGACCGGGTCATGGACCGGACAGAGAACGGGTCACTGACATGACTGTCCTAGTTACAGGCACGTCACAGACATCGTGGATCTCGTGATGGACCTGGTTTCTGCAATTCATATAAAAATCATTTAATTAACACGGTTGATCTTTGAATAAATTTTACCAAGTCGCACGCAGAACTGCCGATTATTAGTTTATTTCTTCTGCCAATCAAGTAAAGTTCAACTTTTGGTTTGATTCTTAGCAGGATTATAAAAAAATAAATAAATAAACAAATAAAAAATAAAAAATGGAACACAGAACACTCCGAGATCATCCAGATATAACCTGATCTATAACCTGAATTCCAATAGAGTTGGGATGTTCTTTAAATTTGAACAAAATGGAAATTCAGTGTTTCAAATCGCATATGAGCTGAAATTTTACTCACAGCAGCACAATAACATAAAATAACATAAAAACTGTTCCGCCGGAGAAACTTTTACAATTTTATGCACAAAATGAGCTCATTTCAACTTCTCCAGAATTCGGATTATAGATTGAGGAATTGTTTAAAAGATTCTTTGACATCACAGGTAGACAGCTTTTCTTTTAGATGTCCAACAGGGGGTGCTGTGTGTTCCTTTTATTTCTTTTTTTTTTATTGGGCTTGGTGGAGGTTTGCATTCTCCCATACCCTGCTAGTTCACTCAGAGAGTGCAGACCTCCACCAAGTAGTGCACTTTCTCCATGTCTCAGACTGGCTATGGTGAGAGGTTCATGTAAAAGAAAGGGTTGTGTCAGGAAGGGCATCCGAATTAAAAACCTATGCAAATTAAACATGTCAATCATTCGCTGTGGCGGCCCCTGAGAAAGGGAAAAAGCTGAAAGCAAATCTCTCAAAGTGGCAGATAAAGGGCAGTGGTGGCCTGGTAGTAAGGTGCTGTATTACCGACCCCAAGTTTGGGGTTCCAGCCCCACTGTCAACGAGCATCCCTGCTGTGACCAGTGCAGCTACCTGGGTTATCAAAGGCCGGCCATGTCTCTCATCCTCCGTGGAGAGAGGTTCCAGAACGAACAGAGGTTTCAAAAGAACCATTGCTGATTTTCATCAAGAGGAGCTGCATAGCCATCGGTGTTTTACCCTGCCATGGCCTGGCGAGCTCTCAGGGTGTACTCACTGCTTTTGCCCAGAGTTGGCTGAGATGGGTGCCAGCCTCCCCGCGAGCCTAATTAGCTTTCTATTTACAGTCTGAACAGTCGCTCTCTCAACACACACACACACACACACACACACACACACACACACACCCACACACACACACACACACACATATTGTTGTATAAGATACTAAATATGAACAGCGCTGAACTGGTGGGACTCACGTATGATTCAAGCACACAAAGTTAGTCGCGTGTCTTAATTTATTCCTGGTTTACAATAATATCAACAACAACAACAACATCATAGACCTATTTTTACAAAAATGCTCTGTAATTAATAGTCGACCGCAGTTGCTGAGAACAAACAGCTGAATCCTGAATGACGAGTTCAGTTGGCGTTCCCCTTCAGTACACTGCGTCCTTCCTGTTTATCTTCTGGGAAATGATTGATTGGGGTCATGTGTGTTGACGTGAAACAAATGACACCCGTATTTATACTTAAATTTACTTATCCTGGAAGGCATTTACACACCAGACGCTAATCTTGTTACATGGCCTTCTGTCATGGTTACTGTGAAGATCACATGACCTCACTTTGCATGTATGTTTTCATGTTTTCGAGTAATGAGCGTCATGTTTCTGGGTATTCTGTGGCCTCCTGACACAACATCTACACAATAGATTTCGATGAACCGCACCGTGCATCGCTGGGAACCTGTCTATCAACGTGGAGCCTGGGTACCATGGAAACCGCTGTCCTACGTACAATAGAAACTCAAATAAGTTTTAAGCTTGAGGCTTAAAGCTCCAGGCTCAGGTTGCACTGAGACTTGCCCACGGGAGGATAGTGGGATAACCGCTCTTGTGCTAAGTGCTGTTTACAAACAACCAACAAAGTGAAGTATCAGAGACTGTCCTGAAAAGATCATTTTGATCATTGTCTGTCCAGCCAGTGAAACGCCTTGATCTTACTAGGGTCACAGGGAGGACAAAGCCTATCTTACCCTACACTGGGCCAAAGCTGGGTGCAACCTAAACAGCTCACCAGTAAACTGTGGGGCCAACACACACACACACACACACACACACACACACACAACCACTCACACCTAGGGGGCGATCTAGAGCAGCCATGCTATCAGAGGAATCCAGAGTACCCGAGCAAACCTACAAAAGCACACGGAGAACATCCGCCGAACCCGGGACTTGAACCTAGGACCTTCCTGCTGTGATGCGGACAGGTTAACCGCTACGCCACCGAGCTACTGATTATCACCAGTGCAATTATTATTGCATGATATTAAGCAGAAAAAGATTCACCATCTTCTGCTCTGCCCTTTCCCCATCACTCTGCTTTCTAGGTCATGACGACCTTCTCATACCACTCCCCCCCCCCCCCCCCCCCAACTTCTTTTCACTTCAACTGATGTGAGGTCACTGACATGTGGGTGGAGGTGGGTGTGGTTTTGGTTTGTTCTAATCATGACATGCCACCTGGCCTTGGCTGCCTGCTGTCCACCCTGTTATCCCTGATGACATACTTTTGGAGCAGTTGCTTGTGCGTTTGATCACCTTGACTTAAAGATGATTAAAATACCCCCTGGACCTTCGAACCAACTCCATGTTAGATTTATTTATTTATCTATTTATACTCAGAGAGGAGCAGGGATGCTGAATACAGTATCTCAATCATGGACAGAGGAACGAAAGAAAGAACCGATTTCTGAACTCTACACCACCATCTGTTGGTCAGAATAATAACTGCAATGCTATATTACTGTATTTTTAGAACTACTGTATGCATTACCTTCCAAAAGCATTACCAGATAAAACAATAAGAATCCTTTATAGATTGTTGTCAGCACTTTTAGAAAAATTGGACATGGACCTGAACTTGCTTTCAATTCAATTATCCTGTTTTTTCATCCTTAAATAAACAAAAACAAACAAACAAACAAAAGAACATTCCAGGATTCCAATCCATTATTCATTCAACTGCTTGATCCTGCTGCAGTCACAGGGAGAAGAAAACTTACCGTCTGGGGTCAATAACATGTACAGACCATTCCAGGGCTAACACACACACACACACACACACACACACACACACACACACAGAGTTATGGGTAAGGGAACTTGTTCAAGGCACATCGGCCCTGAAGGTGGATGAATGGAAGGGGCAGCTCACTCCTCTCTCCCCACATATTATTCCATCAACACGAACCTTCACGCGGAAACACAGACCAGCTATGAGAATAAATCATGTGTTGGAGGCGGTAGGTGCATCACCTTCACCACATACAATAAGTACAGTACACTGTGTGTGTGTGTGTGTGTGTGTGTGTTGGGGGTGGGGGGGTGTTGGATCATTATTGTACAGGTACAGATGTACTCCCTGTCTCCCTCTCACACAGTCGACCCCCCCCCAAATAACAGGTTTCAGTCACATGATCATGATGCATTAGGTATTGCACAACATTCCTTTTCAACCTGCTCTCCCTCTCTCTCTCCCCCTCTCTTTCCCCCTCTCACTCCCTCCCTCTCCCTCTCTCCCCCTCTCTCCCTCTCTCTCTCCCTCTCCCTCTAGTTCCCTCTTTCAGACTCACATTACTGCTTTGCATTTTCCCACATCTTATCTTGTCCTTCCCACCTTTTATATTTCTTTGCCTCTCTCTCTCTCTCTCTCTCTCTCTCTCTCTCTCTCTCTCTCTCTCTCTCTCTCTCTCGCTCTCTTTCTCTCTCCCTCCCCTGACACACACTGTCCCTCACCCTCCTTCTTGCTCTCTATTCATCTTCGTCTCTTTTCTCTTCCCTGTTCCTCATGCCTCAGTGCTCATGGTTTCCATAGCAACTGCATGATCGTGGTGATGGTGCAGCAGGAGGTTTTGGATACGTGTCCTTTAATCTTTTCCTTATAGACAAAACACAGGCAGGTACACCCACCCTCCCCACCTATCTCTCATTCTCTCTCTCTCTCTCTCTCTCTCTCTCTCTCTCTCTCTCTCTCTCTCTCTCTCTCTCTCATTCTCTCTCTCTCATTCTCTCTCTCTCTCATTCTCTCTCTCTCTCTCATTCTCTCATTCTCTCTCTCTGTTCTCTCTCTCTCTCTCTCGCTCTCATTCTCTCTCTCTCTCATTTTCTCTCTCTCACTCTCTCTCTCTCTCTCATTCTCTCATTCTCTCTCTCTCATTTTCTCTCTCTCTCATTCTCTCTCTCTCATTGTTTTTTCTCTCTCTCTCTCTCTCATTCTCTCTCTCATTTTCTCTCTCTCGCTCTCTTTCACTCTCTCTCTCATTGTTTCTCTCTCTTTCTCTTTCACTCTCTCTCTCTCTCTCTCTCTCTCTCTCTCTCTCTCTCTCGCTCTCTCTCTCTTTCCCTTTCACTATCTCTCTCTTTCACTCTCTCTCATTGTTTCTCTCTCTCTCTCTCTCTGTATTTCACTCTCTCTCTCATTCTCTCTCTCTCTCTCGCTCTCATTGTTTCTCTCTCTCTCTGTCTCTCTTTCACGCTCTCTCTCATTGTTTCTCTCTCTCACGCTCTCTGTCTCTCTTTCATTCTCTCTCTCTCTCGCTCTCTCTTTCTCTTTCACTCACTCTCTCATTCTCTCTCTCTCTCTCTTTCCCTCTCTCTCATCGTTTCTCTCTCTCTCTCTGTCTCTCTTTCACTCCCCCCCTCTCTATCTCTCTCTCTCTCTCTCTCTCTCTCTCTTTCACTCTCTCTGTCTCTCTCTGTCTCTCTTTCACTCTCTCTCTCATTGTTTCTCTCTCTCTCTCACTCTCTCGCTCTCTGTCTCTCTTTCATTCTCTCTCTCATTGTTTCTCTCTCTCTCTCTCTCTCTTTCTCTTTCACTCACTCTTTCACTCTCTCTCTCATTGTTTCTCTATCTCTCTCACTCTGTCTCTCTTTCACTCCCCTTCTCTCTCTCTCTCTCTCTGTCTCTCTCTCACTCTTTCTCTCATTGTTTCTCTCTCTCGCTCTCTCTCTCTCTCTCTTTCAGTCTCACTCTCTCTCTCACACACTCTCTCTTTCTGTCTCTTTCAAACTCTCTCACTCTCTCTCTCTCTCTACTTCTCTCTTTCACTCCTCTCTCTCTCTCTCTCTCTCTCTCTCTCTCTCTCTCTCTCTCTCTCTCAGTCTGCAGTGTAAGAGCTTCTTGTCACGACAGGATGTGTTTCCTTCCTGTTTTATTGACGTGTACTTGGATTCAAGAACACGGAGGTCATGTGGTACCAGAGACCTGACTCTCATCAGAAAGGGTTCGACGCAATACAACGGTACAGGGCTCAGACTGTTCAGTGACTGACGGCGTGAAATGTAATTAATTTACAATGACAGTATGGGGGGTGTAAGCACATCTGTATCACTACAAAAAGGTCATGGGTTCAAGTACCGGGCTCCCCAAGGGCGTCTCTGTGTGAAGTTTGTATGTTCTCTCCGTGCGTGAGTAGGTTTCCTCTGGATACTCTGGTTTCCTCCATCAGTTCAAAGACATGCACTGAGTTGTGATTGTGAATAGTTGTGTATGTATGTTGCCCTGTGATGGTTTGGCGAGCTGCTCAGGGTGTACCATGCCCTTGTCCCGAGTCAGCTGAGGTAGGTACCACCCTACCTGCGACCCTAATACGATTGAGCGGTTTGGAAAATGAATGAATAATTCACACCAGGTTCCGAAACACTCGCTGAATGTTGTTAAGGAACACACACTCACACTCATAGCTGGGACCAATTTAGAACATCCAGGTAGCCTAGTGTGCAGGATTTTGGACTGCTGGAGGAAAACGGTGTACCCAGAAGAAAACTCACAAGTAAGTGTGATGGGGAAAGGCTTTTACACATGAGCCAACTGGTTCTTCAGGCTGGAGCTTAGCTTGAAGCAACTAGGAGTCCAACATGGTGGGGGTCTGAAGGAGATTCAAACCAATGACCTTTTGAACATGAGTATCGACCATCATCGTAACCTCTATACCACAGACCCCATAAGGAGAGCATGGGGAGAACAATCAAACTCCACACTGAAACACTATAAACGAGTCTGGGACTTGAACCCAGCACCCTCGTTTTGTAATGCAGACGTGCTCCCCAGTACCTGACTCTGCTGCCCAGATCAGATTTAGAATCCAGGAATTTTTGGAAAGATTATGCTATCGTTGCCCACATGTCACTGCATTTAAAAAGGTGAACCGGAATCAGACTCCTCAGCTGACCCGGGAAAGTCTATGCAGGGGAAATGAGGAGGAGGATCCAACCCATATTTGAGCCTCGGGCTGAGGAGGAACAAGATGGTTTTTGTCCTGGCCACAATACTCACAATGGGAGTTTGCCAAATCTGTATACATTGATTTTGTAGATTCAGAGAAGGTTTTCGATTGTGTCCCTCAGAATATCTTGTGGGGCGTGCTCCGAGAGTACAGTATACTGGACCAGTTGATACGGGCCATTTGGTCATTGTATCACCGAAGCCAGAGTTTGGTTTGCATTGGTGACAACAGGTCAAATTTATTTCCGGTGAGGGTTGGAGTCCCCCAAGGCTGTACTGTGACCAATTCTGTTCATAATTTTTATTGATAGAACTTGTATGTTTAGCTGAGGCCTTGAGGGGCTCTGGATTGGAGGCCATCGGATCTCGTCTCTGCTTTTTGCAGATGACGTTGTCCTTTTGGCTTCATCAATTCAGGACCTCCTGCTCTCACTGGAATGACTCGCAGTTGAGCGCAAAGCATCTGTGGTGAAAATCAGCACCTGCAAGTCCGAGGCCGTTGTTCTCAGTCGGAAAAGGATGGAATGCTTCCTCTGGGTTGGGAATGAGGTCCTGTCAGAAGTGCAGGAGTTCAAGTATCTTGAGGTCTTGTTTACGAGTGAGGTACGGATGGGGAAGGAGATCGACAGGCAGATCACTGCAGTCTCTGTTGTAAAGCGGAGCCTGTACTGGTCCATTGTGGTGAAGATGTAGCTGAGCCACAAGGCAAAGCTCTCAATTTACCAGTTGATCTATGTTCCAACCCTCACCTACGGTCATGAACTTTGGGTAGTGACTGAAAGAACAAGATTGCGGATATAAGCGGCATAAATGAGCTTCCTTCGCTGGGTGGCGGGGATCTCACTTAGAGATAAGGTGAGAAGCTCTACCATCCGGTAGGAGATCGGAGTAGAACCGCTGCTCCTCCATATTGAGAGGAGCCAGTTGAGGTGGCTCGGGCATCTGGTTAGGATGCCCCCAAGCACTTCCCCGATGTGGTGTTTCTGGCCTGTCCAACCGGGAAGGGACCCCAGGGTCAACCTAGAACACATAGGAGGGATAATGTGTCTCACTTGGACTGGGAAGCCTCAGTGTACCCTGGAAGAGCTGAAAGAAGTGGCTGGGGAGAGGGCCGTCTGAACCTCACTGCATAGGCTGGTGCCCTCATGACCCGACCCCGGATTAAGCAGAGGAAGATGAAGATGATGATGATGATGATTCTTTAACATTGTAAGATACAACAAAATACTGAGGCCGATCTTGGTACACCATTTGTCCCGTGAGGAAAAACTGATAATTAAAACTACAATGCTGCCACCACCAGGCTTCACTGTGAGCGTGGAGTTCTCAGGTTGTTGGTTTTCTGCTCAACATGGTGCTTTTTCACACAATTAAATAATGGCTTTTGTTTCTCGAAACCGACGACGTCCTGTGAACCTTCCCTCTCCTCTGACTGGTGGATCTCACGGCTCTTTCAGAGTCATAAAAATTCTTCCTGATCTCTGTTCTCATTTCCTCAAAAGCCCAAATCTAAAACCCAACTCATGAAAGCCTCACCTGTTCAGCAGCGCCTCAGTGAATTCGCAGAGACGCCACAGATCAGCTTTCACTGCGTACTTTGTGGACTCTTTGTTCATTTCCCAGGTTCCCTTGGCCTCGCTCATGTGTATGGTGAGTGTTCACGGTATCGGGTTCTGCGCTACTGAACGTTATTCAGGGCCTGCGATGGAAATAAATGATCCAATAAGTGAGAGAGCATTTCAACCATCAGACGCGACCAGACTTTTTACTTCTTCCTATAATTCCACAGTTTCACTATAGACACAACCTGGTGGATTTTATTTAATAAAAACATGACAGGAAGCAAGAACCAGATTCTAAACTGTCACTGCAACCTCCACACGATTCAAGATGAAAAGATAAACGATGGAAAAGTACACGGGACACTGAAACACATCTGGGGTTCATCTGAAGGTCTGGAGATCAGAAACATGTTCAGATAAGCATGTGTTATTGATTAAATACCGCATCATGACTCCAGCATGACTGATGTACCTGTATTTGGTTTTACTTCAGCGACTGGATACGATCAGGGCTTTAAATACAACTTCGTGTTGTGTTTGTGCGCTGAACCAGAACCTGAACCGCCAGAACATGACTTCGAATAATCTCAAAGCGCCCGAATGAGCTCCTCTATACACTTTATATACACATTCTTTCTCTCACTCATTCATTTGCCAAACTACTTAATTCTACCCAATTCACAGTGTGTGTGTGTGTGTGTGTGTGTGTGTGTGTGTGTGTGAGAGAGAGTGTGTGTGTGTGTGTGTGTGTGTGTGTGTGTGTGTGTGTGTGCCCAGAGTTGGATCGGCGAGATGTTCAGAATGTATCCTGCCTTCACGCAGAGTCGGCTGTGATAGGCTCCGGCTTCCCAAGGAAAGCAACAAACAACGTGACATTTGTAATGTTTCTGTTTTCTTAAATCGTTGTTTTTATTTCTGTGGAGAAGGTCCCAATTCTTCCCGGGTTATAAAATAAAAATCACACTGGAGAAGAGTTAGAACTGTTTTATTTAATTAGTTTTATGTAACATTTTTTAATTTATTTATTTTCCAAGTTATGAATTTATCCAGCAAGACATAAAGGACTGTTTTGTTCCGAATGATCTTCACGTGTAAATGCGCCTGATGCGTGACTTTTATCTGATGTTTTTTTTTCCTGTTTTCGATGCTCAGCTCCACTCGGCGCCATCACAGGCAGAAACACAAGGGAAGGTGCAGGTGCGCGGACACATTGGCAATGTAAATACGATGCTATCTGGGCGGGGTGGAACCGTGGGAGTGTAATTAGAGTTCACTCTGCACATCATATGGAAAACCACTTCTGACGTCCCCTAACATGCAACCTGATCACAAAAAAAACAAGCAGTGTGTTCAAGAAACAAAGAAGCAGCAGCTTCAAAGTAACTTCATTTATGTGTGGAACTTGCAGGTTCTCGATGTGTTTGCGTGGGTTTCCTCCGGGTACTCCGGTTTCCTCCCACAATTTTAAAACATGCACAGTACAATGATTGGTTGTTCCAGATTGCCCCGAGGTGTAAGGGTGAATGGGTTTGTGTGTGTGTGTGTGTGTGTGTGTGTGTGTGTGTGTGTGTGTTGCCCAGCTGTTCAGGGTGTACTCTGCCCTCACCCAGAGCCAGCTGAGATGGAAGCCAAGCTCCCCGTGATACTAATTATGCTTATGAAGCTTAGTAAATGAATGAACAAATGAATTTCCTGTTATTGTAAAACAAAACAAGGTGAAACTGTGTGTAGTGGTCAGCACGACCGCTTCACAGCAAGAAGGTCCCGGGTTTGAGTCCCGAACTCCGAGGGGTTACATGGGTTTCCTCAGGGTATTCCAGTTTCCTCCTAAAGTCCAAAGAGATACACAGTAGGCTAATTTGCTGTTCCAAGTTGCCTCTAGATGGGAGTGGGGGTGGGAATGGTTGTGTGTGTGTATCAGCAATGCAATGATCTGCTGAGCAGTTCAGGGTGTACCCCACCTCCAATAGGCTCCACACACACACACACACACACACACACACACACACACACACACACACACACACACACACACACACACAGGCAAATATTCATCTTCTTACATGTAGGTGTTACCTGGAACAGATCATTAGCCTAACAAGCATGTCTTTGGACTGTTGGAGGAAACCGGAGTACTCTGAGGAAACCGACACAAAAACATTTTGTTGTGAGACGGACATCCTCACCGCTACACCACCGTGCAACCTCCTCTTAACTCTTAACTGTAATATCTCATTATGTCTTTCTCTTTCTTTCTCTTGCCTCTCTCGCTCTCTCTCTCTCTCTCTCTTTCTCTGCCCTCACACTCTCTCTCTCTCTCTCTCTCTCTCTCTCTGTCTCTTATCGACTCTCCTCCGTCTCTCTACCCCCTCTCTCTGCCCTCTCTCTCTCCTCCCTCTCTCTCTGCCCCTCTTTTCTCCTTCTCTCTCCCTCTCTCTCTGTCTCCACCCTCCCCTCTCTCTCTCCCTCTCTCTGTCTGTCTGTCTGTCTGTCTGTCTTTCTCTCTTTCTCTCTCTCTCTCTGTTTGTGTGAATGAGAATTACATGTAGAACACCATGGATCTGTGAAGAACCTCCATCTTTCTCTGAACACTCGTTGTTTCCTCGTGACCTTTGCCCCCGTTTCCCTGAGGGTCCCCTCCCGTATAATAACATCAGTTGTTCATTTGGGTGGATAATTTGGTTCTCACCCTCATCATTCAAATCACATTTATATGTAATTCAGAGGTAGTGGGCTGTGTGTCTGATATAACAGGTTACAACGATGCAATGGTAAACAGATTAGCTAGCTACATTAAACACACACACACACACACACACACACACACACACACTATTTCTGGAGTTCCTTGGAATTCTTTATTTATTTATTCCCTCTTTATCTTCCAGAATGCTTTATTTACTGTATTACCCCCCTCTTTCTCTCTCTCCCCTTTCTGGTGCTCATTATGTATTCATTATTTATTATATTATCCCCTCTTCCTTATTTCAGCCATGCAGAGTGATGGAAGATAAGAT
>CM045743.1:45135142-45155142 GCA_024760905.1 Plotosus lineatus | reverse complement strand
GCTAAATATGTGAGGGATCTCGGAGCAGGTTGAGCCCCAGAGATGCAGCATGCAGGCCCACCGGCGTGTGGACATGCCCTGGTACTCACTATTCAACCATCTGCTGCTTTGCAGATAAAGCCCTTGAGGTAAAGGCTAAGAGAAGGACAACTCTGACTTACAACCCCCAGCTATGGGCAAATAGCACCACTGCCTTGTGGTCATCACGGCAGTGACAAAGGCTAAGGGAGACACCCCATACAGAAAATCATCAAAACCGCAGAGGAGAGCTCACTCTTGAAACACCTCCATGAGCTCCTACTGCAGTGCTGGGAGGAAGAAGCTGTTCCCCAAGACATGCGTGATGCCAAAATCATCACCCTCTACAAGAACAAGGGGGAGAGAAGTGATTGCAACAATTATTGTGGCATTTCACTCTGAAGCATAGCTGGCAAAGTCTTTGCCCGTGTCTTCCTCAACAGGCTCCAAGTACTTGCCCAACGTGTGTATCCAGAGGCGTAGTGTGGATTCAGGGCAGCCAAGTCAACCATAGATATGGTCTCTGTGAGGCAGCTGCAAGAGAAGTGCCAGGAGTAAAGACCAAGGTGTGGAGCGTTATCATCAGGGAGCTGCTCTTTGCGGATGATGCTGGTCTTGTTGTCCACACTGAGGAAGTGCTCCAGCATCTCATCAACTGCTTTGCTGGTGCCTGCTCTGAGTTTGGCCTTACCATTAGCCTTAATAAGACTGAGGTCATGGGCCAGGATTTCAGCAGTGATCCCAGTATTAACATCGGTGACCACACCCTTGAGGTGGTGGAAAAGTTCACTTACCTCGGATTGATCATCTCCAGCAACCTCTTTATAGACGCCCGAACTGAACGCCCGTATCGGCAAGGCATCAACAGTGATGGCCCATCTGGCGAAGTGAGTCTGGGACAACTACATGCTAACCACCAACACCAAGATAAGAATCTACAAGGCCTGCGTACTGAGTACTCTCCTTTATGGCAGTGAAGCATGGACCCAATACTATCGCCAGGAATGCCGGCTGAACGCCTTCCACCAATGCTGCCTTCGCAGACTACTGGGCATCACTTGGCAGGATCATGTCTCCAACATCGACGTCCTGGCCACAGCAGATGTGCCAAGTATGTTTGCCATCCTGACCCCCAGACTCTTGCGATGACTTGGCCACGTCACCAAAATGGATGATGGCTGCATCCCCACAGACTTTCTGTACGGGGAGCTGGTTACTGTAACCAGGTCAAAGGGACTCCCAGCTCTCAGGTCCAAGGATGTCTGCAAGTGTGACCTCAAGGCTGGGGGCTTTAACCCCTCTGATCTGGAGTCAGCCACTTCCAACCACTCCGACTGGCGGATCACCACCCAGGATGTCATCAGGACAGCAGAGGAGAGAAGAGCCATCCCGTATCGGCCTCTACAGCCATGCCCGACGCTGCAGCTCCCTGACCGAAGACCCACGGCACAACCCCCCGCCCCACGATCTTTCGAGATTGACGGGGCCAACAATATATATATATATATATATATATATATATATATATATATATATATATATATATATAAATAAATATATAACATTGGATAAATTTTATAAGGTGAGGTTCCACTGTATATGTATATATATATATATATATATACAGTGGAACCTCACCTTATAAAATTTATCCGTTCCAGAGCCTTTTTCTTAACCTGGATTTTTCGTAAATTGAACCGCATTTTACATGCGAAACGCGTGATTCATTCCAAGGCCCCCAATACTACCCCAATGGTAGATGGGTTTGGCCATATTCCTTTGCGATATCATGAGCCCGCTTCCTCTTTTCACTCGCACCAGAAATCACGTGTGTGTGTGTGTGTGTGTGTGTGTGTGTGTGTGTGTGTGTGTGTACCATGTCTTCTTAGCAGAGTTATAATCTTACAAATGTTTATGGAAGGTTAAAAGCCTGAGTCAAAAAACAGCATCTCTGTCCTTTACACGAAAAACATTATTGGAGATCCAGCTCCATAATAGACAATGGGAGGAAGCTGCATCATCCCTCCTAGCCAACGGGAGGCCAGCGGGGCGGGATGTTTGGAGATAGCCAATGGGAAAGCAGCTCGTGTATTGTTTGAATGTTTGAATGGCACATTTGGCTCGTTTCGTAAGGAGAACTTGTTTAGAATACAGAGACAAAAAATTTTGGAAAATGTTTTTCATAACCTGGATTTTTTATTTGCTGGGACTATCGTAAGGTGAGGTACAACTGTATATATACATTTTCTTTATAGAGACTTTTCTCTTTGTCTCATTTTTACATGTATGGAGCTGTGGTGTGCACACAATGTTCTCTGGGATCAATAAAGTATTTTGATCAATAACAAGTTCTGATTCTGATGTGGAGATACGCATATATGAAAAAACTCATAGATGAGAATGTTGTCGTGTCTTATGCGTCTTCTGGTAAAAACAACACATTTACTGTTTTTGGCATATAATCAAACTCAAGTATATCTTTCGTGTTATGGTCTGTGCTGGCTGGTGGAACTAACTCTTCTTTAATCATTGCAGGCACTGGTGAGGGGCGTGGCGGTTGCCGGTAGGCGAATTCCAAGCTGAGCGCACCTGGTCCCAATCTGCAATCAGGAAGCAGCCAGCTATAAATGGGAGCGGCGCGCTTCCCTCCGATGTCAGAAGATTGGTTTCCCTGTGACTCTGCTCCTCGGCTTTCTCTTTGACCCCTGGTTCTTGCTTCATGCTCGACCAGTTCCCTCGACTTAGTATTCCTGTGATTTTCAGTTCAAAGAAAATGAAATTTGCACCTTCTTTTGGTGTCCTACACCTCTAGGTCCAACGCCTACACTCCAGGCATAACATTTCGGACCGTATGTGGAAATTAGTCATCTTTGCTCCTACGACTTGTTTCTTAGGGACACACAGTCATGTAAACAATCCATTCATTCATCCAGCCACCCATCCACTCATCCACCCATCCATCCACTCATCTGTTCATCTATCTATCTAAATGAAGTCATCCAACCACCCATCCCATTTATCCATCCACTTATCCACTCATCCATCCACTCATTCATCCATATACCCATTCAATAATCTGTCCATCTATCTATTCAAATCCAGTCATCCATCCATCCATCTATCTACTAATCCAATCTATTCATCTATCTATCCACCAACCCATCCAGTTATCCATCCATCCATCCACCCATTCATCCAATCATCTGGCCATCTAGCTATCCACCCAGTCACCAATCCACTCATTCACCCATTTATCCACCAATCCAATCATCTGTCCATCTATACATCCATCCATTCATCCACCCGTTCAGCCAGTAATTCATCCATCAATCCACTCTACTGTTAGTAACTTGAGTATTGGCTCTCTCACTTTTTCTCATTTTCCCAACAATTAAAAAACACTGAGAATGTTCATCCTTGAAACTGAGAAGCACTTTATACTGAAATGCAAACTGAGACCTCGCTGTTTGTTCAATCTCAATCTCTCAGTCTGTTCATCCCCGTGTTTAAAATAGGATTGACAAGTCACATTCAAATGCTTGTACAGCCCCCCTCACCTCCCACCCCATAAAATCAGGATTCCTATAAAGTAAAACAAAGAAAAACAAACATATAATAAACAAAATAAAATTAAAAGGGATTCGTTATTGAATGAAAATAATAATCAATAAATTCACTTTTAGTTCTTCATTCATTTAATTAATTAATTGTAACATAGGGACTGGAGCCAACCCCAGCTGACTTCAAGCTCGAAGCGAGGTTACACCCAACAGGTCACCAGCCCACAACAGGACAACCGTCAAAAATATTTGTGCAAATGTTATTTTAAAGAATCACCAAAACAGTTATTGTTTATTTATGTTTTCATTATTCACGGAATACTTTTATGTATTTAATTATTCATTTCTTTTTCAATGCAAACTGCAGCAGAAATCCAGATGTGATTGTCCATGTTGAACAGCAGGGGGCAGTGTAGTCAGCAGAGTTCATCCTGAAACATCTTCCTCATCAACTCAGACTTTTTGTTCAGAACTACTCTATAATTTCTGTTATTAAGGGAGGGGTTTAGGCACTGGTGAAGACATAAAGCGTTCAATCAATAGTCATAATAAACCTGCGATGATGGTTCACATGACCTCACAGCGCCTGCTCGTGTACACACTTCTGGGTTTCGTCACAAACAAGAGATTAAAAAAACAAGATTTCATGTTTTACTTACACACCGGTGTCAGGCTTCTGTCAAACAATGAAATGAAGAGTGTGAAGTGTCAGTCAAAGTCACAGAGGTGTGTAACAGTCAGACAGAGTGAAGGGGTGTTGTCCCTGTACCCATCAGTCAGAGTGAAATAGGAGTGGTCTCTGTATCGATCAGTCAAAGTGAAGGAGGTGTGGTCTCTGTGTTGATCAGTCAAAGTGAAGGAGATATGATCTCTGTACCCATTAGTCAGAAGGAAGTAGGTGTGGTCTCTGTGTATATCATGCAAAGTGAATGAGTGGGAGATGTGGTCTCTATATTTGTCAATCAAAGTGAAGGAGGTGTGGTCTCTGTATCAGTCAGACAGAGTGAAGGGGCGTGGTCTTCGTATCAGTCAGTCAATGGGAAGGAGGTGTGGTCTCTATGTATGTCATGCAAAGTGTAAGTGAAGGAGGTGTGGTCTCTGCACCAATTAGTTAAGGTAATGGAGGTGTGGTCTCTGTATCCATCAGTCAAGGTGAAACTTGCAAAGCTCATGCTAATGTAGAGTCGACAGTTTGGTACTTCTCTATATCATAAAATATTTATATACAATGAATTCATTCATTCATTCATCGTCTTCTGCTTCTTCCGGGGTCGGGTCGCAGAAGCAGCAACCTAAGCAAGGAGGCTCAGACATCCCTCTCCCCAGCCACTTCCTCCAGCTTGATGGCGTTACCAGACAAGCCGAGAGACATAGTCCCTCCAGCGTGTTCTAGGTCGACCACGGGTCTCTTCCCGGTTGGACATGCCCAAAACACCACACTAGGGAGGCGTTCGTGAGGTATTCTAACCAGATACCCGAGCCATCTCAACTGGCTCCTCTCAATGCAGAGGAGTAGCAGATCTACTCCGAGCTCCCCCGGATGGTAGAGCTTCTCACCTTATCTATAAAAGAGAGCTCCGCCACTTGTCGAAGGAAGCTCATTTCAGCCGTTTGTATCTGCGACCTTCTTCTTTCGATCACTACTCAAAGCTCGTGACCATAGGTGAGGGTTGGAACGTACATTGACTAGTAAATTGAGAGATTTGCCTTGTGGCTCAACTCCTTCACCATAATGAACTGGTACAGGCTCTGTTTAACAGCAGAGGCTGCAGCGATTCGTCTGTCAATCTCTCACTCCATCCTTCCCTCACTTGTGAACAAGACCCCAAGATACTTAAACTCCTCCAGTTGGGGCAAAACCTCATTCCCGACCCGGATGGAGCATTCCATCCCCTTGTCCAACTGAGAACTATGGCCTTGGACTTGGATGTGTTGATTTTAATCCCAGCCGCTTTGCACTCGACTGCGAATCACTCCAATGAGAGCTGAAGGTCCCGGCTTGATGAAGCCAAAAGGACAACATCATCCGCAAAAAGCAGAGACGAGATCCGATGGCCATCAAACCAGAACCCGTCAACTCCTTGGCTACACCTAGAAATTCTGTCGATAAAAAATTATGAACAGAATCAGTGACAAAGGACAACCTTGGTGGACCTCTACCCTCAATGGAAATGTATTTGACCTGTTGTTACCAATATGGACTGAACTCTGACTCTGGTGATACAGTGATCGAATGGCCTGTAGCAACGGGTCAGGAACGCCATACTCCCTGAGCATGTCCCACAAGACAGTCCGAGGGACATGGTCAGAAGCCTTCTCCAAACCCACGAAACTTATTTGGACAGATTGGGCAAACTCCCATGCCCCCTCCAAGAGCCTGTGGAGCATATAGAGTTGGTCAAGAATGCTACGGCCGGGACGAAAACCACGTTGTTCCTCCTGAATCCGAGGTTCGACTATCGGTCGGATCCTCCTCTCCAGTACCCCTGCATAGACCTTACCGGATAGGCTGAGGAGTGTGATTCCCTGATAATTGGAACACACCCTCCGCTCCCCCTTTTTTAAAAAGGGGCACTATCACCACAATTTGCCAATCCAGAGGTACAGCTCCCGATGACCACGCGATGTTGCAGAGACGTGTCAGTCAAGACAGTCCTACAGCATCCCTGAGACATTCAGGGCAGATCTCATCCAACCCTGGAGCCCGACCACCGAGGAGCTTTTTGTCTACCTTAGTGACCTCCACCCCAGTGATGGGCAGACCCCCGCCCAAACCCTTAGGGTCATCCTTCTCCATGGAGGGTGTGTTGGTGGGATTGAGGAAGTCCTCAAAGTATTCCATCCACCTCCTCACAACATCCCCTTTCGAGGTGAGCAGCTACCCACCTCCAATAAACCAGTATTTGTGGAGAACTGCTTCCCCCTCCTGAGGCGTTGGATGGTGGTCCAGAACCTTTTTGAGGCCAACCGATAATCACTCTCCAGGCAGTCACCGAACTCCTCCCACATCCAAGATTTACATAGCAAACCCCTCCACCACGATAAGGTGGCGATTGAACATTAATACCCTTATAATCTGGTGCCCCACCCCTCACCCCCAGCCACACAATTGAGCGTGAATCTGTGAAACAGTAATCAGTTATTCCCAATCTCCCCTCAGCGTTCTCCCTGTTTACTCTTTACTACTATTTCAGAATGGAGTTGGGGTGGAGTTACACAGACTCATTTAAAGGTCAAAATATAATGAAAATAAAAACAACCAACAATTACATCGATGCCCTCGTCATTTGAACCCTGACTCCTCGCTGACAAATCTTTCCTGATTACCTGGCTGTAATCACCGGGGTTGCCGTGGTGACGTCTGTGATAAATGGAATTTTTCGTTCTCTGGTTATTTTTACCCCACGACATCGTGAGAGGTTCAGAAGGGGTTGCTAATCCTCCACCTCCAAAACAGCCTCAATTTTTGTTTGTTCTGTATTTGTTTTTAAATCGAGCTTTTCTCAAACATCTTTTCATGTGATCCATCTCATTTTTTTCCTTGTCTGCCTCGAACCGGTTTGCTATCACGATGATAATGGAGCTGCAAAGCAACATAACAACCTCCTGCTGCGTTCATGTTCGATTTACTTCAACATTCCTGCAGCTGCGCCGTGTTTACAGGACGTTCTTCAGCCTGTAGGAAATAAAGGGGCTATAGTGAAGAGAATACACAGGAAAAATATTTATAGGTTACCTTGAGTCAACAGGGATGCACATGCACTTGAGAGGCGTGTGACCTCACTGTACACACACACACACACACACACACACACACCAGCACACATACGACAATTCAGAAACTAGATAAAAAAAAAATAAATAAAAAAACGCGTATCTGTAACTAAAGCAAATTCACTGATTATTTATTCAATTTTATTTTTATATTGTGTACAAATATGGTTTGGTGGCTGACTCCGGAAGAAGGTGTACACCCTGAACAGCTCAGCAGTCTGTCACACTCACCCCTAGGGGCAATTTGGAACAACCAAATAGCTTAAAATGCATGTCTTTGGACAGTGGGAGGAAACCAGAGTACAGTTGGCCCTCTACTTGAACCTCTGACTACGAAAGATCCAGGTTACGAAAAACATTTTCCTAAATTTTCGCCCTCTGTATATGAAACAATCTCTTCTTATGAAAAGCGCCAAATACGCCATTCAAAAACCCAAACAACGCGCGTGTTGCTCTCTCATTGGCTCTCTCCCAACATCCCTTCCCGCTGGCCTCCCAGTGGCCTTCCATTGGCCAGGAGGGAGCTGAATCTCAATTGTACCCATAAACTTGTTTGTCACACACGTAAAGGAGAGATGTACTGTTGGTTCGTGAGTTTCGTGAGTTTTGAGAGTACAGTACTCATTGCAGCTTATTTGAGGAGGTCCGGATGAGCCGCGCCCTGTTTCAAAAGCTCTGCATTCGGCCATGAAGCATTTTTGTGCACGGAAGTGGGCGGCGCCACAAGACCTCTGATTTCGTAAGGAAGCAACTCAATACTGAATCCAGACCTCAGATCTTTCAAACAGGTAATTCCACTTTAAATACAACACCCCGTCTCAAAACTCCCATCAGCTGCGCGCTGTGTGTGGGTGAAGACCACATTCTGCAGAGCGTGCACTCAAAGAGAGAGAGAGAGAGAGAGAGAGAGAGAGAGAGAGTTTTGTGTGTGCAAGAGAGACAGAGAGAGAGAGAGAGAGTTTTGTGTGTGTGTGTGTGTGTGTATATGTGTGTGTGTGAGAGAGAGAGAGAGAGAGAGTTGTGTGTGTGTGTGTGTGTGTGTGTGTGTGTGAGAGAGAGAGAGAGAGAGAGAGAGAGAGAGTATGTGCGTTAATAAGAATATTTAATATGTAAATAAAATGTTTAAATGGTTTAATAATTGATGTTACACCTTTCTGAGCTATTTTGCACCCCCTACTGACGGAACTTCAAAAGCCTGTAACAGTAAATTTCTCCATTGTGGGATTAATAAAACTGCATCTTATCTTCTCTTATCTGAATAATTTTCTTTTACTTTTAACACATATTTCATACAAAATTGTTGTACTTTTATCATTTTTAAAGGGTTTATGGGGTAGTCTTGGGAGCCTTGGAACGAATCACGAGTTTTACATGTAAAATGCGCCTCTACTTACGAAAACTCCAGGCTACGAAAAAGGCACTGGAACGGATTAATTTCGTAAGTAGAGGGTTGACTGTACCTGGAAAACATCCATGTGAGTAGGGAAAGAACATGCAAACTACACATAGAAGCATCATGGCCCAACCTGGGACTCGAACCCAGGATCTCCTTGCCTTGCCTTGAGGCGAACAAGCTAATGAGGATGCATGCGATACGGTGGTATGGTGGTGGCATCATGGCCGCCTCACAGCAAGAAGGTCCAGGGTTCGACCAAGGTCCAAGGTTTGATTCCCGATCTTAGCCCGCTTGTTTCTGTGCTGGGTTTGCATGCTTTCTCGACGCTTTCGTAAGTTTTCTCCGGGTTCTCCGGTTTCCTCCCACAGTCCAAAAACATGCAGAGTACGCTAATGGGCTGTTTCAGATTTCCCCTCGGTGTGAAAGTGAAAGCGAATGGTTGTATTTCTGTGTTGGCCCTGCAATGGCTTGGTGAGGTGTTTAGGGTGTACCTCATCCATCCCAGAGATGGCTAAGATGAGCGCCAAGCCTCCTGATGACCCTAATTAGGATTAGACAGACAGACAGACAGACAGACAGACATTTTATTCAATAAAAGTCCATTAGCCCAAAATACAGACAAAATGAATAAATGAAAGCATGAACTATTGTTGTAGACCAGTTGAATTTCTGATTTTCTGAACATGGATAAGAAATAAATGTAGGTTACGGCTTGCATTAACATCAGTTGATGACATAATATTAATAAAACTGTGTTGGGATAAGGGATACTTCAAATATTTACTTAATAATGTATTTCTTATACCTGTGTAGCCTTTGCAATAAAGTATTACATGGATTTCATCTTCAATTTCATAGATATTGTTTTTCTCACATAAAGGACAAAATCTTAAATTATAAGGAACATTTTTATATCTACCAGTCTCAGTGCAAAGTTTGAAAGTTCCACATCGAACATTTGCTAAACAGATTCACAAATCAGGTTCTATATCTGAGTTAATGTAGGTTTCAACATTTAGAAGGGACTTGAACAGTAAATAACTGGAGGACTTGGATGTGTTTTGTAATGATGAATGCCAATTTTGTAAGAGATGATCAGAGAACCTCTGCTTCAAAACTGAAATAAAAATATCAACATCACCGATATCCTGTGATACCCAAGTGAAGCCAAACCCCAGTCTGAACAAGATATTTTGAATATACGATGCCCATGTTGTGCGTCCAGACTCATCTAATGTCTTCAGCATTAAATAGAACTGGTGAGGTCATCTAGAACTTGGAAGTCTTAAAAGTCTGCACCAAAATTTAACAGCCCTTGTCATATAAGTAATTTGTAGGGGGAACCTGCCACATTCACCTAAAACCAGATTATTACAACAAGTTTTTCCAACTTTCAAGAAATATTTACAAGTTTTTTTTTTTGTGTTTGCTCAATAATTTTACAGTAAGTGGTAATCCCAATTAGGATTAGGTGACTTAGAAAATGAATGAATGAATGAATGCAGCGTGTCTTTTTTTCTTTGAGAGTAGTTATATATATATATATATATATATGAACTTTTTAAATAACACTGACCCACTTTCCCTTCTCGACAAAATTATGTATAATTTGTCTTTAAAACTTGAATGCAAATGAGAAATGATTTGAACAGTAGACCTGCTATTTCTTTAGTGTCAGTGTGTGAGGTTATGGTTTTAAAGCAGCCGTGTGTAATTATCCTTCAAAGGAGAAACAAGTCATGTTTTCTTTTTAAGGAGAAACTATTTCTAAAGAAGCAGGTGAAACAGAAGCATCTCTTTTGAGGGGAGAGAGAGAGAGAGAGAGAGAGAGAGAGAGAGAGAGAGAGAGGAGAGAACGATAAAAAACAGAATGGAATGTAAATGGAAAGTTTGGTGTGCTGCTGGAACTGCGGTGGTGGTAGAAGACAGGAAGTCGTTAATGAAAGATCACGAATCACAAACATGAAAGAGAAAAATATTTATAATGAAGAGAACGAACTCATTCTCTTTGAAGGCGGGGTCTCTGCATCTGTCAGTCACAGCAAAGAATGCTGGTTTCAGTATTTATCAATCGCAGTGAATGGGGTGTGGTCTCTGTACCCATTGGTCAAAGTAAAGGAGGCGTGGTGTCTGTACCCATCGGTCACAGGGAAGAAGTCTGTGTACATGTTGATCACAGTAAAGGAGGCGGTATCTGTACCTTTCAGTCACAGTGAATGGGGTGTGGTCTCTGCTCCTGTTCGGCACAGTGAAGGTGAGATCTTCGTCCCTGTTGGTAACAGGAAAGAAGGCATAGGGCATAGTCTCTGTACCTGTCAGTCACAGTGAAGGGGAGTGGTCTCTGTACCTTCCAGTCACAGTAAAGGGGGTGTGGTCTCGTTTCTGTGGGTCACAGTGAAGAAGGTATGGTCGCCGTACCTGTTGGTCACAGTGAAAAACGTTGCGGTCTCCGTACCCATTGATAAGGAGGCGTGGCCTTTGTTGGTCAGTCTCAGTGAAGAAAGCATTAATATTCGATCTTGAGACAGTCCTTTTAGCAGTAATGCGTAGCGCGATGCAGTCGGGCATCAAAATGTTTCTGATTTAAACAGCTGTCTGGTTGGGGTTGGTGGAGATTTACTTCCTCTTTTACTCTCATCACATGTTTTGATTGGGCTTGATGGTAGGAGGTGCAATTTCTTATTACATCATCTTAATTAACATCTCTGAATCTCAGATCACTTACAGTACTTGGCAGACACCCTTATCCAGAGCAATAGAGGGTGAAGGGCCTTGCTCAAGGGCCCAACGGTGGCAGCGGGGTGGTAGTGGGGCTTGAACCCTTGACCTTCAAATCACTTATCCAGAATCTTAAGCACTGGGCCAGCACTGGTTGATCAGAGCGACTCTCCTGGAAGTGTTACTGCAGTTCCAGACCTGGTCTTACTCTGATCTATTATTGATGTGAAGGTGGGAAAAGGGCCTCAGCATCGAAGTGAAGAATCAGAAGCGGTGCTCTCTAAAAACACATTTTTCCCTTGGAGAAATCACGTGTGATATTTACATGGAGTGATCCATCAAAACAGCCGCAGGCCTCCTTTCACACAATCAGTCACGGAATAACAGACCCGTGAGAATCCAGTACACTGTTCAGCCTCTCACACACTTCGAATGGTCACCTGACAGGAAAACAAATACAATCAACAAAAATAAATTATTACATCTGATCATTTATATAATGTACTGAATTATTTTCACTAAAATCTTCACCTGGAATTAATAAATCAAAATTAAAAACTCGTAGTATATATATATATATATATATATATATATATCACGTAATCTCAGTTTATTCATTCAGGCCCCACCCCTTACTCTCATATACAAATCATCAATAAGCAAACATTTTATTATCATCATTATTATTATTATTATTATTATTATTATTATTATTCATTCATTAATTTCCTAAGCCGCTTAATCCTAATTTGCATCATGGGGAGGCAGGCGCCCATCTCAGCCAACTCTGACTGATGGTGGGGTATGCTCTGGACAGCCAGACCATTGCAGGGTAACACTCACACAACCAATCACACTCACACTCACACCAAAGGGTGATTTGAAACAGCCAGTCAGGATACTGTGTGTGATTTTGGACTGTGGGAGGAAACCAGAGTTCCTGGAAGAAACCCACGCATGCCAGCACAGGGAGAACTTGCAAACTCTACATATAAACTTGGGAAGCAAACCCAGAACCTTCTTTCCTCTGAGGTGGACACACTACTCCACGACCGTGCCACCCATTATTATTATTATTATTGTTCGGGTCATCATTTTCTGTAACCGCTTCATCCTAATTAGGGTCACAGGGAGGCTGGTGCCCATCCCAGCCAACTCAGGGCGAGGGCAGAGTACACCCTGGACAGCTCGTCAGTCCATCGCAGGGCGGAAACACGCTGACGGCTTCTCAGCCTACTCTTGTCGAAAGTCAGCAATGGTTCTTTTACATGCCTCACACCATAGACAGTGAGACACATGGCCGGCTTTTGATAACCCAGTTAGCTGCACTGTGGGGGACAGTGACAACCTAGTGGAGAGTGGGACTCGAACCCCCAACCTTTTGGATCGGCGATCCGGGGCCTTATACCACTAGACCACCACTACCCCTATTATTATTGTTATTATTATTATTATTATTATTGTTGTTGTTGTTGTTGTTATTATTGACCGAGAGGACATTCAAGGTTTTTGAACAGGAACAACCATGCGCTGTTTGCTATTGGCTCTGTATTTACACCTTCAATCTGTGTGTGTGTTTCCGCGCGGTGCCACATGAGCGCATAAAACCCGATCCAATTCCGACCTCAAGGTTCATCTTTAATAAAGCGGTTCTTGGTGACGTTTAATACACCACGCGGCGCACGCTGATGGATAATGAGAAAATAACTCTGTGGGAAAATTAAAGCATTTCATCACTGAATTATTAAAGTACATTTCATGTGATTTTTTTTTAGGAGGAAGGCTTCGCTCTGTTCCTGATGTAAAAACCTCTAAGTCATTGGAATGTTTTTTTGTCTCAGCTCTGTGGTTTGGGTGAATAAACGTAGCGCTACCTGTACGCGAGGGGGTTTCAGTGCTGAAAGGCTAACATCTGTCATCTCTCAGGCTACTTGTTAGCTTATTAGCATGCACACAGCAGCTTCAGGGGGGACGTTCTGGACAGAACATTGATCTGTTGAGAAATACAAACATGGTGGACCTTGAAAGGCACAGAATTGAGTATGAATTCATGTCAAACTAAACATATTGTGCGTTTGCTTGCCGTATCGGCGATGAAACAGAAACAGCAGACGCTCCGATTCGTACAGAATAAATCTTTCATTCCGTTAACTCATTTTTTTCAAGTGTTTCGGCTTTTTTGTACTTTTAGATTTTTTTTTATAGAAGAATAAAACGATGGCAGGCGCTTAGATGAGCCAACAATAGCCCACGTTTTTTCATCTCACCTAGAAATACAGAACCGTCCTTTTGAATTCCTTCATTCTGAAGATGTTAGAGAATTACAACAGAGACAGCAGAGTTGACTTTTATAATTTATCCATTCATTCATTTTCCAAATCGCTTATTAGATTTGCGGACAGGCTGGCGTCTGTCTCAGCCTTATCTGGGTGAGGGAGACTACACCCTGAACAGCTTGCCAGGCCACAGCTTGCACTCATTCTTCGGGTTACCCCAAGGAAACCCCTTCAAGCAAAGGGAGGACAAACAAACTCATCACAGAGACACCCTGAAGATGGGAATCAAACCCACGACCTTCTTGTTGCTAGGGTACCACACTCACCACTGCTGCCTTTTTACAATTGAAATTAAATAAATTAAATAAACACACAAACATAAACTTTCACCATGTTAAATGATTTCAAACTGTTAATTACCAGCAGAGGATTCACTGCACATCACGCCATGAACGATCTGTTACTATAGAAACGATGAACTATTAAGATGATAAATCCAATAATATAAATCTTCATTGCTGTGGAAAACGACTCAATCTAATGAGTTCAGATGGTCCACTAATGCAGTGATCAGTACGTTCACGGGGAAGGAAAATTTTGACCTCCATTCGACCTTGATAAAAACAGGTCAGGCAAGTTGGTGTTGAGATGGACTTGTGTTTTATATATGAAGCAGCTATGGGCAGTCGTGGGCCGGTGGTAAGGTGGTGACTTACTGATTCCAAGGTTGGAGGTTTAAGCCCCACTATCACCAAGTCGTCACTGCCCCTCCAGTGCACTAACTGGGTTATCAAAGGCCAACAGTGTCTCTTACTACCTGTGCTGGACGTTCCTGTAAAAGAACCATTGCTGACTTTCGTAAGAGGAGCTACATAGCCATCAGCATGTTTCTGCCCTGCGATGGCCTAGTGATTCGTTCAGGGTGTACTCTGCCCTCGCCCAGAGTCAGCTGAGATGGGTGTAAGCCTCCCTGAGACCCTAATTCGGACTAAGCGGTTCAGAAAATGAATGAATAATTATGAAGCACTTATATTGCATTCAGTGATCGTGCAACTATGAACAATTTTGAGAATGTGACCTGAATTTGACCTTAAAAAAGCAGGTCAAGGTCAGGGATACCTGAATTCATATGAGGAAGTGTTAACGTGGATTTATTTTTAAAACTTGAAGTTCTTGTGAAAATTTGATCAGGGGTTGCATACAGAAGGTTAATTTTTTACCTAATTTGACCTTGAAAAAGTAGGTCAAGGTCACTTTCCTCGGATCTTATGTGACACTGTTGATATTTAGCTCTGATTGTCAGTATGTGTTGAATGATCATGTGATGAAGGCCAATTTTGATTCATATTTAAAAAAGGGACCCCAGATTGATCTTGGGGAAAAAAAAATTGGTTCAGGTCACAGTCCACATGCATGTGAGAAGGTGCTGAGGTGGACTTGCCAATAAATATATTTTCCTCCTAACACTCCGGGATGACATCATCGACCAATAAGAATCCAGCCCTGAGGTATAAATATGTTGATATGAAATATTATTAAACATATTGAAAGAAAATTTGCTGAAAATGTAATAACTTTATAATTTATGAGTTCATTTTCTTCGTGTTGAAAAGTTTGCACTTAAAACGGACGAGCGCTGTTGCTGTTTTCCTCGAATGCTAATTTATATATATGCTCTTGTCCAAAAATTATCATGTGGAAATTCCTCACATTCCATTTCTCCAGGATCAGCAGATCTCTCCCCGCCGACTCGTTTCCTGCTCCAGATTTGATGATGCTCTGCGAGCGTTACTTCGTAAAACATTCCTCCGGAAAATCAGCTCTGTTTTATGGCATCCTCCATCGTCGTTAAGGCTAGTGGGCCACGTAATTAACCATCCGGAACGAGACAGATAAGCGAGTGTGATGACGCTCTCGTTTCTCCGACTGAAAAGCCGACCCCTGGAATTTAATTATTAATACATGAGCTTTAATTGAACTTCTGTCTAAGTGCACGCCCGGAGTAATTAAAATGTGACGGAGATACTCTTTAAAAGTTAATCAAAGAATCTCTGCCTTCTTATAAAAAAGCGAAGATGGAGATGCAGACGAGAGGGATTCGATTTTAGGGAAGTACCGCAGTCATCTGCAAGGCCCTCGCTATCCAATCTCAGTGTTAATGCCATCCATCACATCCCCCGGGCACACATTTTATCTCCTGTGGTGCTGCGAGCCCGTTTAGAGGATGATTAAAAATGAATTTTATTAAACAATATATCAGCGGTTTTCCGTTTAAATTCCCAAGAGCATCAGGAAGTGTGTTTTTGAGCCGCCACAGCTCCCATGATGCTGCTCGTCATCACCTGAAGCCAGTTAGCGGCACAGAACGTAAAGAAGGGATACGCAGAGTGCGTTTATGGTTTGGATTTAAAAAATAAATTATGTGGAGACTCTTTCAAAATGGCAAACAGGAGACGCTAAGGGGAGGAGCCAAGATTCCTTGATGTGTAATACATCATACGTAAAAAAAAGGTAATACAGAGTCCCATACATGAATATATACTCATCAATATTTCAGCAATTATTTATATAATTGTTTTATTATACAAAAACTGTCTTGTTGAAAAATCCAATCAGAGATTAGCAATCATTATAAAAGTGTATGTTTAAAATATAATCTAAACAAAATAAATTCTTTATTCACATTCGGAATTTTTAGCTTTCAAAACAGCTCATTATTACCAATCAACCAATCATTTTGTTTTTTGAAGAAAAAAGAGGTGTACACATCATCTGCAACCAATCAGCAGAAGGGAGAAACAAAACTCTCAGCCATTGACTAAATTTGAATCACATGCCAGTAGAGTCGTGATGATGCGTATGTATAATTTGCTGGGACCGCCGCTAAGTCAGTGCTTCTCAAATAGTGGGGCGTGATTATATGATCGTAATGATGTAAGCTTTATTAATTTTTTTTTTCCATATATTTTTTGAAAATCGACGTATAATCGAGAATGACTTAACTCGAGGTATACCTGTCATTACAAATCAATAGAAAACAGCGGTACTGATGATGTATTCCGACAACATTTTAAATATATAAAAAATATAGCAGTGTGATCATTAATCAGAGGGAGAGTCATAAATGATTTTGTATTTCTAAGGATACGGTTAAAGGTAGAAGATAGAGTTCTTTCATTATGAGATATTTAAGCGATTCTGTGACACGTGTGCGGATTATAATTAGCAGACGGTGGAACTGGGATTAGTTTCGACCTTCGGAGGAATCCTTCTGTCGAACAAATGACTCGAAACAGCTTAAAGGTTTTTAGTGATTGCGTGGGACCCTTAAGTCCTCGTGTGTCAGGAAATGGTTCCAATACCCTCAAAAGAAACAGAAAAAAAGGAAAAGAGCGACTGATCGCATTAAAGTGATGAATATAGTCCTGCTGCGTCATCAACACTGTTGCAGATAGTAGTTCATATCCAGCAGAATCACAACCATGGATGTGCGATGTTGTGGCTTCTTGAACATCTCATGCAAGTGTTAAACTGAAGATATGAATGTTTTGATCTGAGGTTGTCATGATGGCCGCATCATGTATCCCTCATCTGTCTGGTGCAGTGCCGAACCCCTTAATCCTTATCGTGAGTTGCGTTTCGGTGTGGAATCCTCCGGTAGGACATCAGTAAGTCTGCCAAGATTTTCCTTTGTGATGCAGTAAGTTAGTTTCCGAGCAGTTGCTGTGTTTGCTGGTCTTTAAATACTCGCAACAGCCACCAACTGATCCCTGAATGGTCTGCAGATGTTCTTTGTGATCATTGACTGTTCTTCGGTCAATCGCCTCTCTCAGGAATGCAGAGACTCTGTAGATGAATATTTACTGAATACACAGTGGAAAGATCGTAAACTGTGTGTACAATTGGAAAATGTCTGTAGTCCAGCAATCATGTGACAGCGACTTAGGAAGCGCTTCGGAAAAAGTTAGAGAATAGTTGCCTCTGCCGTCACATTTCCCAACAAGTTGTTGCTTGTTAAGAGGAATTTTTATGAACAGTTCGTCATCTGCTCACCAGGATATCACCAAAAATTGCTAGAAGGTCGGCAACAATTCACCAATTATTCTCTCACTGAGTATCAAATACACTTTGGGGCAAAAAACCTCTGAGCCAACAGTGAAATTACATATTTGTAGGTATAGCGGCAAAAGTGCATAACAGCCAAGAATCAATCGTTACCAGTTACTGGTGATGGTGGTGGTGGTGATGATGATGGTGATGGTGATGGTTTGCCTGAACAGCAGCTAATTTAAATCAACTTAAATCAAGTTAACTTTATAACTAATAAATGCCCCCTGCCCACAGCGCCAAGGCCACTAAAGACTGGGCGGACAAGAACAGCATCAAGCTTCTGTTCCGGCCGGGACAGAGTCACACAGAACGCAATAGAGAACATCTGGGCAAACACCTGACATTAATGGGATGAAAGTGTCGTTACACTGCTGAACTTTGGGAGGTAGTCAAGTATAAGGGGACGAAATAGGTCTTTTCCAGATTCAGCGAGTTGAACAGTGAGACCTGGATGTTTGTAAAGATCAAAAGGGAATGAAATTCCACGTTGACTATTTAACTGAATTCCCAAACTGAATAATCGAGGTACTAACAGAAGAGTGAATAGATGGATGGATTATTGGATGAATGGGTGGATGAGTGTATGGATGGAAAGGTAGGTATATGACTAGATGGACAAATGATTGGGTGGAGAGGTGAATGGATTGATGAATGTGTGGATGGATGAAGAGATGATTAGATGGACAGGTGGATGGATTGATGGATGTGTGGGTGGATGGATGGATGGATGAATGGATGGATGGATGGATGGATGGATGGATCGGTAGATAAATAGATGGATGCATGATTGGGTGGATGAATGGATTAGGTGGATGGATGGATGAGTGGGTGGGTGGGTGGATGGATGATTGGATGGACAGGTGGATGGATTGATGGATGCATGATTGGATGGGTGAATGGATTAGGTGGATGGATTGATGGATGTGCGGATGGATGGATGGATGGATGGATGGAGGGATGAATGCATGGTTAGATGGTTGAATAGATTAGGTGGATGGATAGATGAATGGATGGGTGGATGTATGTATGTATTGATGGATGGGTTGATAGATGGACACATTTTTGGATTGGTGTATAGATGGGTGGATGAGTGGATTAGTGGCTTGGTGGATAGAGAGATGGAAACATGATTGGATAGGTGGATGTATGGATGAGTGGATTAATTGATGGATGAATGGATAACTGGATGGGTAGGTGGATAGATAGAGGAACATATTGGATTGGTGGACAGATGGCTGGATGATTGGATTTAGAGAGAAAGATGGACAGATGATTGGGTGGATAGATGGCTGGATGGATGTGTAGATAGATAGACAGATGATTAGATGGGTGAATGAATGAATGGATAGATATATAGACAGATTGGATGGGTGGAAGGATGAATGGATGGATGGGTAGAGAGATAGACAGATGATTAGATGGGTAGATGGATGGGTAGATAGATAGACAGATGATTGCATGGGTGAATGGGTGGATGGGTAGATAGATGGACATATTATTGGATTGGTGTATAGATGGGTGGATGAGTGCATTGGTGGATGGAGGGCAGATAGATGGAAAGATGATTGGATGGGTGGATGGATGGGTAGTGAGATCGTAGGATGAATAAATGGGTGGATGGATGGATGGATGGGTAGATAGATGGACAGGTGATTGGATGGGTGGATGGGTAAATAGATGGACAGATGATTGGATGGGTGGATGAATGAGTAGATAGATGGCCAGATGATTGGATGGGTGGATGGATGGATGGATGGATGGGAAGATAGATAGACAATTAGATAGACAGATGATTGGATGGGTGGACTGATGGGTATATAGATAGATAGATGGATGGATGGATGGATGGTAGATAGATGGGCACATGATTGGATGGGTGGGTGGATGGATGGGTGGATGGACGGATGGGTAGATAGATTGACAGATGATTGGATGGGTGGATGGATGGATGAACAGATAATCAGATCGATGGACAGATGGATGGATGGCGAGATAGATGGACAGATGATTGGATGGGTGGATGGATGGATGAACAGATAATCAGATCGATGGACAGATGGATGGAAGGGTAAATAGATGGACAGATGATTGGATGGATGGATGAGTAGATAGATGGACATATAATTGGATCAATGGATGGATGGATGG
>CM045743.1:45105142-45130142 GCA_024760905.1 Plotosus lineatus | reverse complement strand
ACACACACAGACAAACACACACACATGCATACACACGTGCAAACACAAACACACACACACACACACACACACACACACACACACAAACACACACACACACACACACACACACACACACAAAAACACATACGGAGGCAAGGAAATGAAGAGCTGGACTTCAAGGAGACGTTGATTTAACATGTCAGTGGAAGGAGTCTCCAGTGCGGCACTTTAAAACAGTGTAAAATGATATGAACTTGTAAAGTTTTCCGGGATCCACAGGGTGGAGGATTTAATTGAGGTAAATGAGGGAAGGACGTTTATAGCTGCTATATTGTAAATGGCTACAGGGATTTATTTGTTTGAAATTGTAGCTTTCTTAGGAATTTTTTTATTTGCATAACAAATTAAACTTTATTCCCAAATACCATGTGTGAGAATCCGAACTCACAGGCTGCCACTGACGAAAAATGGATTTAAGAGTGAAGAAAAGTATCTGCAGGTAAAAAAAAGAGCATGGATTGTTTACTTTTATCTACAAGAAGGAAAAGATATCGGAGCTTTTTATTCCCCCCGGACGTGACCTGTGCTTTAGCGATGACATTCAAACTGCTGTTTTTCCGATTTGGGAATTCAGTGATGACCCGAAGTCTCGCTCGTGTGCTGAATGGCATTTAATGATTTTATCCGCATGATGCACCATATCGCTGCAAATACCACGAAAGAAAGAAAGCGAACGCAAACAGCACTTGAAGGAAATCAGTATTCAGGCCGCGCTCAGGTGTTTAGCCTCTGTTTAGGTGTGGGTTTTTGCTTTTTTTTCCGATGAGACTTTACAGGTTATAGTTTACATTTCTCATATGTTTTATTTCATGATATATAGTTCACATGATGTCATGAGTTCGTGTGCACAGCTTTAGGGAACAATATTCATTGTCTGAACCGCTTAATCCTCTTTCGGGTCGTGAGGAGATTGATAAACATCTCAGCCGACTCTGGGTGAGGGAAGAGTACGCCCTGAAACAACGGTTCTTCTACATGCCCCTCACTGCCGACAGCGAGAAATAGGGCCTTCCTTTGATAACCCAGTTTAGCGGCATGGGGTGGGTGGGTGGGGGGTCAGATCAGTAATCCAGCACTTTACTTCTAGACACGACAGCCTGATATTATATTTTCATTCATTCATTCATTTTCTGAACCACTTAATCTTAACTAAGGTCGCAGGAAGGCTGGTGCCCATCTCAACTGACTCTGGGCAAGGACAGCTAGCCAGACCATCGTACGGCCAACAATCACACAACCGTTTATACTCTCAGTCATATCTAGGGGAGATTTGGAACAGCCAGTTAACCTGCTGAGCATGTTTTTGGAGTGTGGGAGGAAACTGGAGAACCTGGAGGAAACTCACACAAACACGGGGAGAACATCCAGGCTGGGAATCGAATCCAGGACCTTCTTGCTGTGAGATCACTACACCACCATGATACCAAACATTACTATTATTATGAATCAAATACAATATTCTCATTGTTCTACAATCACATCTGGAATTGATGGCAGAGATCTTCCATGCAGAGGATATATTCCCACTTTCAATTTGTTATCACAGACAGAACTATCAGGTGCTCTAATCACTGCCCTGCTGAGCGACAGAACGAGCAGGTTCGACCGACGACCCGGACATTTAAACGATAACCACTGGATTTTTGTTATCCAGGAACTCAGAACTCCACAAACATTCACGATATCAAGACCCTGTTCATGGTACCAAGCGAGAACGCTGCTCTACTGCAATCACTGTGCTCTGAGGCAAGAACATCACCGCCAGCAGATATACGTCCTGTCAGTTTCCACTGATTTACTCAAAATGCAGTGTGTGTGACTGCAGTACTGACTCCATCTACAGGGCTTCAAATCCATTCAGTACAGGAGAGAATCATAATGATGGAAATCTGTGAAACTTTTATCAGGAAACAGATTCCGTATGTCCTGTGACACCAAATCAAGACTGACCATGGGGTCCCCTAGTTGCACCACATGTGTGCGTGACTTGAGGATAACAGGATGGTGATGCAAGAGAATAAAATTTGGAGTCGGTTGGTAGACGGGGCTCATTCTGTCTGGTTGCTAAGGGATGGCTGTTCGGACTCAGACTTTACTGCAGCCTATGGCCATGATGCAACATCCCATAAAGTTGTACTTATTTTGGTTTACGTTATTAAATTACTCAGGTGTAAGCTGATCGGATCTTCTTGGTCTTTTACACATTCAACGAACACAAGGAGTCAACAAGGTCTAGAAAAGGTGGCTCCTTACAATAGGGAACCCCGACACTCAATGTTTCTTGAAATATAGAAGCTTGGAAATGCAAGGTTCTAAAAACAACCCCACCCCAAAGCAAATAAGAAGGTTCTGGACATTCAAACTTGACGAAATATAAAATTCTGGAAAACTGAACCCTGGAAATCAAAGATTCTAAGATTATAGAAATAAAGGGATTTCTGGAAATGGAGAAATGCCAAAATTCAAGATTCAGAAATAAGGTTTTAAGAAATAGTGAAAGCAGGAAAACACTACGAGGTTCTCGTTATTTTTTGAAACTTATTCAGAATTTCTAGAGCCTCATACCAACAACCATGAATACCAGAAATTTCTGGAAATTAAGAACCCGGAAAATGTAAGATTATGCAAATTCAAGGCTCATGTAAGTTCTGCTATAACATATAAGTTCTGGAGAACAGAACCCTGGAAAACCATTCATTTTCTGAGCCGTTTAATCCTACTTATGATCACCTGGAGGATGGCGCCCATCCTAGCTGACACTAGGCGAGGGCGGGGCACACACTAGACAGCTTGCCAGACCATCGTAACCTAGAAAAGTCTCAGATGTTCTAAAAATGTTGAGTTTTGGAAATAAAAGCCTGAAAAATCGAGCCATTTGCAAATATAATTTCAGGAACTGGAGAGCCTTGGAAATATGTTTCTGGTAATAATGGTTCTGGAAACAGAGAACCACCGGAAAGACCAGACTTGAATAGTAGGTTCTTGAAATGTATGCTTTCCAAAATAAAAGTTCTAGAAATAGAGAACACAGGAAATTAAAGGTTCCATAAAAATAAGGTTCTGGATACACACATCGACCAACCGAAGCTGTGACGGTACGCTCAAACGGAATCTTTGCGGTACTGCTACATGCATCATTATGGTTTACCTCAGAACATTGTCTGAGCGGAGAACATTAGCGAGTTGTTAGCATGCCACAGCGAGTCGGCTGTTTCACTCGGACGCCTGCAAGCGCACCCTGCAGAGTTCTCGATCAAAGGCCAATGAGCGGTGTATAGGCGAGGCCCAAAAACAGCATGTGCTTCCTGTGTATCATGACTGGTTGACTGATGTAAATAATTTAGGAGTGCGACCCACTGCCAGCCTTTATGAAGCTCAGGGAGGTAAGGTGGTTCTGCAGCAGTGAAACCGAGGACAGAGACAGACAGTCATATTAATAAACGTATGCACTGTTCACGCGGCTTCATGTCTTCATCCCTGTCCGCTCACGTCCGCTGTCTGAATGTCAATGAAGCTCATTGTGCGGAGGGCAGATCTTCTATTTCATTAAATTGCTCTTCAGTATATTGCTCTTTCTTGGGGATAATACAGAGATCAAAGCAATATTTCCATCCTTCTGCTTTCTGCGCCTCTTTATTCCCACGTTCTTTTCATGCGGAATAAAAATGTTTATACCATCCGGCTGATTTTTAAAGCTTAATCTTTTCACAGTTTTTTTCATGGATTTATAGTGGTACCAGTTTTCCTTAAAATTCATTTTCCCTTCTTTTGAAATGATTTCTGTTTTATATTAAGATAATTAGTGACATAAATAGTTTAATCACTCTTACAAAATATCTGAAGCAAGAGATCCAGTAATTAATGAATAGTGTAGTGGGGCGCAGAGAGTATAGTGTGGCGTAGAGATTATAGTGTGCTGTGGCTTAGACAAAGAATAACTGTTTGTTTGAATCATAAGAATGAATGAAGATCATTCTAATTATTCCGGTAAGAATAAACATCATGCCAGGAGACTGGTCGAAATAAAATAATAACTCTGTGTATAGTGTGGTGTGGCAATCAGAGTATAGTGCGGCATAAAGAGTATAGTGTGGTGTGAATACTATGGTATATATAGTATATATATATATATATATATAGTGCAGTGTGACAGAGAGTATAGTATAGCGTGGCACAGGGAGAATAGTATGGTATGGCACAGAGAGTATAGTGTGGTGTGACAGAACATAGTGCAGTGAGGCACAGGGTGCATAGTGTAGTGTGGCACAGACAGTATAGTGTTGTGGGGCACAGATGGTATAGCTTAGTGTGGCGCAGAGAATACAGTGTAGTGTGGCACAGAGAGTATGTGTGGTGTTGCCCAGAGAGTACAGTGTAGTGTGGCACAGAGAGTGTGGTACCATGTGGCACAGAGTATAGTGTAGTGTGGCACAGAGAGTATAGTGTAGTGTGGCACAGAGAGGGTGGTGCCATGTGGCACAGAGAGTATAGTGTAGTGTGGCACAGAGAATATAATGTAGTGTGGCATAGAGAGTATAGTGTAGTGTGGCACAGAGAGCATGGTGCCATGTGGCACAGAGAGTATAGTGTAGTGTGGCACAGAGAGTACAGTGTAGTGTGGCACAAAGAGTATGGTGCCAGGTGGCAAGTGAGTACAGTGTAATGTGGCACAGAGAGTATAGTGTAGTGTAGCACAGAGAGTATGGTGCCATGTTGCACAGAGAGTATAGTGTAGTGTGGCACAGAGAGTATAGTGTAGTGTGGCACAGAGAGTATAGTGTAGTCTGGCACAGAGAGCATAGTGTAGTGTGGCACAAAGAGTATGGTGCCATGTGGCACAGAGAGTATAGTGTAGTGTGGCACAGAGAGTATGGTACCATGTGGCACAGGGAGTATAGTGTAGTGTGGCACAAAGAGTATAGTGTAGTGTGGCACAGAGAGTATAGTGCCAGGTGGCAAGTGAGTACAGTGTCATGTGGCACAGAGAGTATAGTGTAGTGTAGCACAGAGAGTATGGTGCCATGTGGCACAGAGAGTATAGTGTAGTGTGGCACAGAGAGTGTGGTGCCATGTGGCACAGAGAGTACAGTGTAGTGTGGCACAGAGAGTATAGTGTAGTGTGGCACAGAGAGCATGGTGCCATGTGGCACAGAGAGTATAGTGTAGTGTGGCACAGAGAGTATAGTGTAGTCTGGCACAGAGAGCATAGTGTAGTGTGGCACAAAGAGTATGGTACCATGTGGCACAGGGAGTATAGTGTAGTGTGGCACAGAGAGTATAGTGTAGTGTGGCACAGAGAGTATAGTGCCAGGTGGCAAGTGAGTACAGTGTCATGTGGCACAGAGAGTATAGTGTAGTGTAGCACAGAGAGTGTGGTGCCATGTGGCACAGAGAGTATAGTGTAGTGTGGCACAGAGAGTGTGGTGCCATGTGGCACAGAGAGTATAGTGTAGTGTGGCACAGAGATTATAGTGTAGTGTGGCACAGAGAGTATGGTGCCATGTGGCACAGAGAGTATAGTGTAGTGTGGCACAGAGAGTATGGTGCCAAGTGACAAGCGAGTACAGTGTAATGTGGCACAGAGAGTATAGTGTAGTGTAGCACAGAGAGTATGGTGCCATGTGGCACAGCGAGTATAGTGTAGTTTGGAACATGGGTGAGTATTTAATTTCCACAGCTGGCCACATGAGAACAAGAAAAGGTAGTGGTGGGCCGGCCCAGCAGGATGAACTAAGTCATGTTTAATCTGAATTGAGACCTCTATATTCTCTCATTCAGACGAAATCATGTCTTCATAAAATCCGTAAATTTTATCTTTTTGATAAGCAGCAAGTACGGTGAGTAAATGTGATGATTAAACAATGAAAAGTACAAACAGAAAATTCAATCAAAATTCTCAAAATGATTGTAAAGAAAACATGTTTAAATGTTCAGAAATTCACCATTTTTAATGAGCAGTATTAAACCAACGTAATAGAATGATTACCACTCTGCCTGTGTTCCATCCGCCTCGTTCGCTGGGCTCTGTTCTTTTATTCTTGTTAAACGAGAGAAATCTCATCTCTGTCGGATTTGAACGTATGCAACGAAGTCAGGCTGAATTTCTGCGATGGAAACGCGAACGACAGCCGACAGATGATCATCACTGAGAGAGGATCTGCACCTGGATTTGTCAAATTTCATCACTCAGAATGTTTACTCACATTTGTAGGTGGATCCAAAGAGAACCAGCATCTTCTGCACATTTCCCTTATGTGTGGAAAGTTCTCCTGCTTGAGAGAAGAGTACAAATCCTGCAGCGATACCGAACCTGCTCTGCCAATATCGTAGCAGACCGCAGGTCACTGAGCGCCAGCTGAACATCACTACATAGATTATCCACACCGCAGAGAAAGGGAGAGGAAATCGGCTGCATTTCACCCTCAATTGTTCTCAAGCTTTTGAATCACCTTGGAAACTCACCATGAAGGGCGTCTAACGTGAAGAAGTATCTACACAGGTGATCAGATGATGGTGTGACTTCTCTCAGGGTTTGCATGTGAGTGAAAGTGTTGCTTTCCAGTTGCCCTGAAAGAATCGGCAATTTTCTCATGAAAGGCTTCGCCAGGCTGGACATTTCATGGACATAAAGGCCCCTTCATTGCAGTTTGGTATTTGGTTCATTCATCAGTGCTTCTACATCAATAGCACACGCCAGTCTCCATCTGAGAGCTCCGGTATGTCTGCCTTTTTTCTCGCAGAACTCTTGAATTTGTTCTTTTAAGTCTCAAACACTTTTCAAAACTTTTCCCAGGCTGAGGCATCTCACAGTTGTGTGGAAACCTGTCACCATATTCAATCTCATGCTCCTCCATGGAGTCTGTGATGTGATGGTCCTGCCATGATGAAGCCAACTACAAAGTACAGCGATACCTTGACTTATGAAATTACTCCGTTCCGAGGGCGAGCTCATAAACAAAAAGGCTTGTTAGATGAAGCAATTGTTCCCATATGAAATAACAGAAAACCTATTTATTCATTCCAACCCCCTCCCAAACTCATATAACCTGCCACAAACACATATATTTCACCTATTATATTAAAGATAAACATGTAAAAACAATACATATTTCATAATTATAATGTGCTGTCGGTGTGACACAAGAGTTCAAGGTGGAGGTGGGACTGCATCAAGGGTCGGCTCTCAGCCCCTTCTTGTTTGCTATGGTGATGGACAGGCTGACAGATGAGGTTAGACAAGATTCCCCATGGACTATGATGTTTGCAGATGACATTGTGATCTGTAGTGAGAGCAGAGAACAAGTGCAGGAAAATCTAGAGAGGTGGAGGTATTCCCTGGAAAGGAGGGGAATGAAGATTAGCCTCAGTAAGACAGAATACATGTGCATGAATGACAAGGACCCAAGAAGAACGGTGAGATTACAGGGAGCAGAGATAAGAAAGGTGGAGGATTTTAAGTACTTAGGCTCAACAATCCAGAGCAATGGAGAGTGTGGAAAAGAGGTGAAGAAGCGTGTGCAGGCTGGTTGGAATGGTTGGAGAAAAGTGTCCGGTGTGATGTGTGATAGGAGGGTATCGGCAAGAATGAAAGGAAAAGTGTACAAGACGGTGTTGAGGCCAGCGATGTTGTATGGGTTAGAAACAGTGGCCCTGGGGAAAAGACAGGAGGCAGAGCTGGAGGTAGCAGAGATGAAAATGTTGAGGTTCTCTCTGGGAGTAACAAGTATGGATAGGATCAGGAATGAGCACATCAGAGGGACAGCACATGTAAGACGTTTTGGAGACAAAGTCAGAGAGGCTAGATTGAGATGGTTTGGACATGTACAGAGGAGGGATAGTGAGTATATTGGTAATAGGATGCTGAGGCTGGAACTACCAGGCAAAAGGCCTAGAGGAAGACCAAAGAGACGATTCATGGATGTGATGAAGGAGGACATGAAGGTCGTTGGTGTAAGAGAAGAAGATGCAAAGGATAGGGTGAGATGGAGGCAGTTGATTTGCTGTGACGACCCCTGAAGGGAAAAGCCGAAAGGAAAAGAAGAAGAATACATGTAAATTAACATTAATAATAATGAATAATTATAAATATTTATTATTAATAAAAGCCAGTACTTCTCAAATAGTGGGGTCCCCCCCCCCCCTTTGGGGCATGTGGTGTGATGCCGGGTGGGGGGGGGCATGTGGTGTGATGCCGGGTGGGTGGGGGGGGGGCATGTATTACACCGGGAAGTATGATTTTTAGCCATACTGTACTAGAATTAAATATAATTGTGCATCCTCTACAGTAGGTGGCAGTGGCACTCTCTCGGCCCTGAAAAGCTTTTTCCCCAGCAGAGCTTAAAGGCTTAGAGGTTAAATCAAAACTTTGCTGGTTGGATGAGGCAGATTTTTGGTGGGATCAAAGCTCATATCATGGAAAATTCATTATAAAAGACACTCATAAGTCAAGGTCCCTCTGTATATTAATACCAACATTAATAATAAAATGGCTAAGCTTTAGCATGGAATCACACAACACTTTCTGATGTATGATGCTGTGTAAGAATAAAAATTTCATTCCGGGGTTGATTTCATCACTTTATCTTGCATCCGTTTTAAAAGTCCAACGGTTTTCCCTGTTAGATTTGAACATCCTTCCATTGTAACAGCTACTAGTCTGTCCCATTTCAGCCCCAGACTGTCCGGGCATGTGTTTACCACCATGAACAAATCACTCCCTGTCGTCGTCTCTTTTCTGACCTCAAAGTTCCTTGTTATTCCACGAACAAAGACCAGTAACCGGGCTGCGTCGTGAACATCACGGCTCTCTTGATTATATTTTGCAGCTGAAACTTCAGATTTCTTGTTATGTCCTCAATTGTTCTTGTCACTGCTTGTCTGGAGAAGGGCTCATTTTCAAATGCTTCTTTTTCTCCTGGGGCAGATTAGCATCGCGGAGAACACCAAACACTCTTTGATGACTTTCCCCTCGGACAATGACTTTTTGTTTTTAGTAATTTTGTTGGATATCACAAAGCTGGCCTTGGTCGCTGCATATCCAGACACATGAAGCTTGGTAAAAAACAAAAAAAAGCCTTGTTGCTTTTGCAATTTTGCTAGCAAAGCCTCAGGTGTCTGTGCCCTTCGGCATTGGTTGTATTTTGTATTTCTCTGCTTGTTTACTCTCATAATAGGGATTCAAATGATACTCCTTCAACACAGAGATCTGCTCTCCACAGACTAAACACACAACTTTGCATCTGACAAATCTGGTAAATAAATACCCAGAAGTCCACATTTTGGTAAAACGTCTGAGTTCTACAACAGTCTTTCTTTTTTTTTTTTTATCATGATCGGACATTTTTTCACACTAACACTTGTAAACTTACAAACAAAACTGAAGGTGTGCACACGCTCTGATTCATATCTGCATGCACTGATTTATGAATACGTGCGTAGCTTAAGAATGGGCACATTGGTAGACAGCTATGTAAGTATATGTGCATATGGTATGCATGCACACAGACTGGCATAGGCTACACACGTATGTGTACGTGTGGCTTACATGAACTGGTCAGGGAAAACCAACGGGCCAGACATGGCCCCTGGGGAATGTACATTGCTCAGGTCTGCTGTAGACTGTATTGAGTGTAGAGTGTAAACGGTGTGGTTTAGAGTGTAAAGGGTGTGGTTTAGAGTGTAAAGGGTGTGGTTTAGAGTGTAAAGGGTGTGGTTTCGAGTGTAATATAGAGTGTGTAGGGTGTAGTATAGCGTGTAAAGGGTGTGGTTTAGAGTGTAATATAGAGTGCAAAGGGTGTAGTATAGCATGGAAATGGTGTAGTATAGAGTGTATACGGTGTAGTGTAGAGTGTAAACGGTGTGGTTTAGAGTGTAATATAGAGTGTAAAGGGTGTAGTATAGTGTGTGTAGGGTGTAGTATAAAGTGTAACGGGTGTGGTTTAGAGTGTAATATAGAGGTGTAAAGGGTGTGGTTTAGAGTGTAAAGGGTGTGGTTTAGAGTGTCGTGTATTTTACTGTACGTATTTATTGGAGGTCTTTTCGGGTGTTAGGTATTATATTTGTCCCTGGTTGTTTTTAGAATATCACATCAAACAAAATCAACACACTCTCATCTTAACAGATATTTATTATTTTTTAATTTATTATTAATTGTTTATTTATTTATTATTTATTATTTATATCTGTCAGCGTGTTTCTGCCCCTTACTAAAGGGTTGTGTCAGGAAGGGAATCCGACGTGATTCGCTGTGGCGTGCCCTGAGAAAGAGGAAAAAACCGAAAGGAAAAGAAGATTATTTATAATTTATTTATTATTTGTTATTTATTGTTGAATGTTTAAGGTTGTAGCCCAACCATGACGGTGTGTAACACAATCAGTGCTGTACTTCTTAGCCCCGTGACTTTGTTGTTGTCGTTTTTTTTTTTTTTTTTGTAGTTGTTTGTTTTGATTCTTGTTTTTTTTCCCCTCCTACTCTTACTCCAGCCTGGCGTTTCTCCGGCTATGACCTCGACCCGCCTCCACTCAGATATGATAATGGCTTCAACAGAATTAAAGTGGTCTGCCTGCTCTGTGACCCCTGGCGTTGTTAACGACTCTCAGAAAGGCTGTAATAAGAACATTACGACTGTAATTCACCCTCATTCCAAATAAACAATCTCATCTGTGTTTGCGGTGGAAAAAATTGCGTGTAATTAAAATGTCTACAATATGTGAGGCCAGACATCAATGTGAATTCTAAAAAGGTGGTGTAGGTGTTAGCGTGTTCGCCTCACCGCGAGAAGCTTTGAGTCCGGGGCTCGGCGAGGGCATTTCTGTGTGAAGTAGGCATTTACTGTCTGTGCTTGTGTGGGGTTTCTCCAGGTGCTCCGGTTTCCTCCCACACTGCAAACGCATGCACACCATGCTAACTGGCTGTTCCAAACTGAATAGGAATGTGTGTGTGTGTGTGTGTGTGTGTGTTGTCCCTACAGCTGGTGGCTGTTCAGGGTGTACTACACCTAAAGCTTACACCCCCACCATCAATCACACATGAGCACAATCAAATACATCACCTGTTGTTATAGTAATTCTGTCGACCAATCACTGCCTTGCGGTATATTGAAAAATATCCAATCAGATGCTCCCATGTCTCCCTGCTTGTGCATTACAGTGTCAAACACGAACCTGCAGTCAGAATGAGTATGGAGAAGGGCATGTCTTTTGAAGAGCCTCTTGGAGGGCTTGCTTTCCAGATTACCGATCCCAGCTTTTAATATGCAGCTTTTGCATGGACTCCGCCCTTTATTCAAAAAACTTAAGATTTGGAGAAAATGTCACACTCTGACTCATTTGTGAACCACATAATCTTACTAGGGTCGCAGGGTGGCCGGAGCCTATCTCAGCCGACACTGGGTGAGGGCAGGGTGCAGCGTGAACAGCTCGCCAGTCTAGTGCGGGGCAGCACACGCACAACATTTCACACTCGCACCGAGGGGTCGACTTGGAGGAAATAATTACTCAAATGTGCATTTGATTTAAATCTAACGTCTCCACATCGACACAGAAGAATGCTGGGAAATTTACTTTTAAAGTTGAGACCTCATGCAGAGCTAGTCTGAGTGGTCTCCTCATGGCCGGATGGAAAGACTGACAGTTGAAAGCCCACCTGATGTGCATTTGATAGGACGAAAAAAGAAAGAAATTGTTCTGTGTTCAGGGTGACGTTCTGATCCAGCGGAAACATTAATCATGTGCACAAGTGGTCTGTTATCAGAAAATGTCGTCACCACCTCCCTCTCCATTATCCTTCAGTAATAAAAATGTGCCTCTACCACCTTCTCCACCTTTTCTTTAATAACAGGGTTTTTTTCTTCGTGCTTGAAGGCGTCACGCGGCGGAACCCTGATTGATACAGAAGGAATGCTTTACTCCTCTCGCTTCTTTTAAAGGTTCTCCATTCACTCAGGAGTGAAGAACCCGTCCGTGTCTCCATATCTTCTGCAGCAAGACGTGGCTGACTCTTGCAAGACAAATGCGCTGAATTAACGTGTTCCACCAGCTCTCCACCTTCTCAACATTAAATGGCAGCAATACAACAGTAATAGAGGTTCTGAGATGCTGCAGTTGTTCAACCACTGCTGTGTCCCTTATTAGAAGCAGTACACTCTGATGGGTCGCGCACTCCGCTGGAATGAACAAATTGTCGGATGTCCAAAAAAATATTGTTTGGTAAGCTCGCGTATGGAGTTTGACCTCGAGGTGGCCCAAAAAACTCTGAGAAGACTGTATGAATGACGACTTAAAATTGGCTTTAATAGCAGTTGGCACCCAATGGCAGAGGATAGGGTGGCAGAGGAGGGCTTGGTGTTCCAGGATCAGAGAGGGCATTGTGTCCCAGGATCAGGGTGGGCTTGATATTCCAGGATCACGGAGGGCTTGGCGTTCCAGGACCAGGAAGGGCTTGATGTTCTGGGATCAGGGAGGGCTTGATATTCCAGGATCAGGGTAGACTTGATGTTCTGGTATGAGGGAGGGCTTGGTGTTCCAGGACCAGGAAGGGTTTGATGTTATGGGATCAGGGAGCGCATTGTGTCCCAGGATCAGGGAGGGTGTTCCAGGATCAGGTGGGCTTGATATTCCAGGACCAGGAAGGGCTCGATGTTCCAGGATCAGGGTGGGCTTGATATTCCAGGATCAGGGTGGGCTTGATGTTCTGGGATCAGGGAGGGCTTGATATTCCAGGACCAGGAAGGGCTTGATGTTCCAGGCTCAGGGTGGGCTTGATGTTCTGGGATCAGGGAGGGTTTGGTGTTGAGTCAGAAACACCTCATAAACATGCAGGGAGCAGCTTATGCCAAATGTAGAGCTGGTCTATTGCCATGCATGACATCGCTTCTGACAACGACGATGACGACGACGATGATGATGATGATGATGATGATGATGATCAGTTAATTCTGGACAAATGTAAAAGTTTCCTGCTCATGTGTTTAGTGTCAGGTGTATGACTGATAACTTGGAACTGCAATTAAGAAACTCTGAATCTCTCTCTCTCCCTCTCTCTCTCGCTCTCTTGCTCTGTCTCTCTCTCTCTCTCTCTCATGCTCGATGTCTCTTTCTCTCTCCCTCTGTTTATTTTTCTTTCTTCATTTCTCTCTCTCACTTTCTGTCTCCCCCTCATGCCGGTCCCAAGCCCGGAGAAATGCAGAGGGTTGTGTCAGGAAGGGCATCCGACGTAAAACCAATGCCAATTACTTAAAATGCAAATCAAAAGTATTACCTCCATACCGGATCGGTCGAGGCCCGGGTTAACAACGACCGCCATCAGTGCTGTCAATCAACAGGGTGCTGATGGAAATTGGACTACTGTTGGTCGAAGACGTCGAAGAAGGAGAGGTGGGAGGCGTGTCCGTAGGCAGAGAGAGAAGAGGAAAGGCATGAGTCTAGGACTGAGAGTGGGGACTTTGAATGTTGGAACTATGCACAGAAAAGGTAGAGAGCTGGTTGACATGATGCAGAGGAGGAAGGTGGACATACTGTGTGTTCAGGAGACCAGGTGGAAAGGTAGCAAAGCTAAAAGCTTAGGAGCAGGGTTTAAGCTATTTTATCACGGTGTGGATGGGAAGAGAAATGGAGTCGGAGTCATCTTGAAGGAGGAGTTTGTCAGGAATGTTCTAAAAGTGAAAAGAGTGTCAGACAGAGTGATGAATCTCAAGTTAGAAATTGAAGGTGTAATGCTCAATGTTGTTAGTGCTTATGCCCCACAGGCAGGATGTGAGCTAGAAGAGACGGAGAGATTCTGGAGTGACTTAGATGAAGTGATGCAGAGTACCCCCAGAGGTGAAAGAGTGGTCATAGGTGCAGACTTCAATGGACATGTTGGGGCAGGCAACAGAGGGGACGAGGAAGTGATGGGCAGGTTTGGTATCCAGGACAGGAACGCAGAAGGACAGATGTTGATAGATTTTGCAAAAAGGATGGAAATGGCTGTGGTGAATACTTTCTTTGAGAAGAAACAGGAGCATAGGGTGACTTATGAAAGCGGAGGTAGGCGCACACAGGTAGACTACATCTTGTGTAGGCGATGTAATTTGAAGGAAGTCAGTGACTGCAAAGTCATCGTGGGTGAGAGCGTTGCCAAACAGCATAGGATGGTGGTGTGCAGGATGACTCTGATGGTGAGAAAGGTGAAAAGGCAAAGGCAGAGCAGAAGACAAAGTGGTGGAAGCTGAAAAGGAAGAGTGTCGTGTTGTCTTCAAGGAGGAGTTGAAACAGGCTTTGGGTGGCCAGGAAGTGCTTCCAAATGACTGGACAACCACAGCAAATGTGATCAGGGACACAGGTAGGAGAGTACTTGGTGTGTCCTCTGGAAGGAAAGTAGATAAGGAGACTTGGTGGTGGAATGAGGAAGTGCAGGAGTGTGTACAAAGGAAGAGGTTAGCCAAGAAGAAGTGGGACATTGAGAGGACCGAAGAGAGTAAACAGGAGTACAGGGAGACACAGCATAAGGCGAAAGTAGCAGTGGCTAAGGCCAAACAGAGGGCATATGATGACTTGTATGATAGGTTGGATAGTAAAGAGGGAGAAAATGATCTATACAGGTTGGCACAGCAGAGAAATAGAGATGGAAAGGACGTGCAGCAAGTTAGATTGATAAAGGACAGAGAGGGAACTCTATTGACTGATGACAGAAGTGTGCTGGGAAGATGGAAAGAGTACTTTGAAGAGCTGATGAATGAGGAAAATGAGAGAGAAAAAGAGTAGAAGAGGTAACCATTGAGGGGCAGGATGTAGCAAAGATCAGTAAGGGTGAAGTGAGAAGGGCATTGAAGAGGATGAAGAATGGAAAGGCAGTTGGTCCTGATGATATACCTGTGGAGGTATGGAAGTGTCTAGGAGAGGTAGCAGTAGATTTTCTGACAAGAACATTCAACACGGTACTAGAGAGTGAGCAGATGCCGGAGGAGTGGAGGAGAAGTGTGCTGGTGCCCATTTTTAAGAACAAGGGAGACGTGCAGAGTTGCAGCAACTACAGAGGGATAAAGTTGATGAGCCATACGATGAAGTTATGGGAAAGAATAGTGGAAGCTAGACTAAGGGCAGAGGTCAGCATTTGTGAACAACAGTTTGGTTTCATGCCAAGAAAGAGCACCACAGATGCAATGTTTGCCTTGAGGATGTTAATAGAGAAGTACAGAGAAGGTCAGAGGGAGCTACATTGTGCCTTTGTGGATCTGGAAAAAGCATATGACAGGGTGCCAAGAGAAGAACTGTGGTATTGCATGAGGAAGTCTGGAGTGGCAGAGAAGTATGTTAGAGTGGTGCAGGACATGTATAAGAGATGTAAGACAGTGGTGAGGTGTGCTGTCGGTGTGACCGACGAATTCAAGGTGGAGGTGGGACTGCATCAAGGGTCAGCTCTGAGCCCCTTCTTGTTTGCTATGGTGATGGACAGGCTGACAGACGAGGTGAGACAAGAATCTCCATGGACTATGATGTTTGCAGATGACATCGTGATCTGTAGTGAGAGCAGAGAACAAGTGCAGGAAAATCTCGAGAGGTGGAGGTATGCCCTGGAAAGGAGAGGAATGAAGGTTAGCCTCAGAAAATCAGAATACATGTGTGTGAATGAGAAGGACCCAGGAGGAACGGTGATGTTACAGGGAGCAGAGATAACGAAGGTGGAGGATTTTAAGTACTTAGGCTCAACAATCCAGAGCAATGGAGAGTGTGGAAAAGAGGTGAAGAAGCGTGTGCAGGCAGGCTGGAATGGTTGGAGAAAAGTATCCGGTGTGATGTGCGATAGGAGAGTGTCAGCAAGAATGAAGGGAAAAGTGTACAGGATGGTGGTGAGGCCAGCGATGTTGTATGGCTTAGAAACAGTGGCGCTGAGGAAAAGGCAGGAGGCAGAGCTGGAGGTAGCGGAGATGAAAATGTTGAGGTTCTCTCTGGGAGTAACGAGGATGGATAGGATCAGAAATGAGTATATCAGAGGGACAGCCCACGTAAGATGTTTTGGAGACAAAGTCAGAGAGGCTAGATTGAGATGGTTTGGACATGTACAGAGGAGGGATAGTGAGTATATTGGCAGTAGGATGCTGAGGTTGGAACTACCAGGCAGAAGGCCTAGAGGAAGACCGAAGAAGAGATTTATGGATGTGGTGAAGGAAGACATGAAGGTTGTTGGAGTCAGAAAAGAAGATGCGGAGGACAGGGTGAGGTGGAGGCGGATGATTTGCTGTGGCGACCCCTGAAGGGAGCAGCCGAAAGTAAAAGAAGACTTTCTGTCTCTCTCATTCATACTGTCTTTCTCTGATTATCTCTCCCTCTCATGCGCTCTCTATTTCTCTCTCATACTCTTTCTTTCTTCCTTTTGGCTTTTTTCCCTTCTCGAGAGTCACCACAGCAAATCATCTGTCTCTTCCCCTTTAATTTCATTATGTAGCAACTCTGACCTGAACGAACATCTGTGTGTGAAACCCGAATCCACCACGATTGGATGAAAGGCGTAGTCCCTGTATCAATATCACCCAATCGATGATGACACTTTCACCATCAGAGTAATATAGACTCGGGTCATCTGTGGCGGATTTAGCCGTACGGGTGAGTGTAGGAAGCTCGAGAGTTGATCTCTGCCCATTTCCTTCCTCACAGGAACAGCGGCGTAATGAAGTGCTGATGAAACTCCTCGAGTCCTCCTGAGATGTGAGTGTAGGTTGTGTGTGTGTGTGTATTGTGTGTGTGTGTGTGTTGGCCCTGTGATGGTCTGATGAACTGTTCAAGGTGTACACATGCTGCCTTCACCCAGAGTTGGCTGAGATAGGCTCCAGCCCCCCATGACCCTAGTAGGATGTATTATCTCATCATTCATTAGTTTTGTAAGCCTCTTGATCAGAATTATGGTCGCAGGGAGGCTGGCGCATGCTTATGAACTATGGGAGGAAACTGGAGTACCCAGAGGAACCCACGCAGACTCATGGAGAACACGCACACTTCACGCACAACGAGCAATTGACCTCAGGACCATCAGTTCACCCAAATTATACTGTGTATATATATATATATATATATATATATATATATATATATATGTCTGTCTGTCGTCTCCCTTTCGGCTTTTTCCCTTTTACTCGGGAGTCGCCACAGTGAATCATCTGATTCGCACGTTTGATTTGGCAGAGGTTTTTACGTCGGATGCCCTTCCTGTCACAACCCTTTTTAGCGAGGGACAGAAACACGCTGACGACTTTGCAGCTCCTCTTTATGAAAGTCAGCAATGGTTCTTTTACATGTCTCTCACCATAGACAGTGACAGACATGGCCCGCCTTTGATAACCCAGTTAGCTGCACTTTGGGCGTATATATATATATATATATATATATATATATATATATATATATATATATATATATATATATTTTTTTTTCTTTTTTTTTCTTTTTTTTTTTTTTTCTTCACATTACAGATAGTCAATAGAAAATAGTCTCTTTTACATTTGATGAATTGTTTAACTTGAAACATTTCAAAGGAAAAAAGACAAATGGCGACATAAACATTGCATGGCCGTGTCCAGTACAGAGCTGGCGATGAAAGAGGAAGTAAACGTGACCCTCTGTCGGAAATATAATGACAGTTGTATGGCTCACGTTGTCTGTCTGGGTGTAATCGTATTCTATTAAATTAACCTTCACCCAGCGTCTCGTCTCGTCTGTTCTCATCTCGTCTCGTCTCGTCTCTTCTTCTCGCCTCTCGTCTCTCTTCGGCTTTAATGAAACGTTTCGGTGAAAAATGGCCCTGGACTTTTGTAAACTTGTTTATATTCATGATTCACGACCATCAACTTCTATCAACTCAGTGGTCAAAACACAATAACGTCTCTGTCCTGGAGTGGCTCCTCAGGGAACTGTGACTTCATTAAAAATAATATAATACATAAAGGATATCTCTCGCACACACACACACACACACACACATACACACACACACACACACACACACACACAAACACGTACACTCACTCACACCCACATAATCACACACACACACAAATACACACACACACACACACACACACACACACACACACACACACACAGTCTACATTCATTATTCCAGGACAAAGGCACGTTTATGGGATGCTGATTAGCATTTGGGAATCAGTATGCAGTGGATGATCACTCTCACGTTCAAGAGCTGAAAGAGTGGCGGAAATGAGTGACCGCTTTGAACTGCAGAGCCCCGAGGTGTGTGAATAAACACTGATTCGTGTTAATGATGTGCAACTATGTCTAATATTACAGAGGTGGAGTGATAGAGCTGATGATGTGAATATGATATGTGATACAACATACACACACACACACTCTCACAAACACGCGCGCACACACACACACACACACACACACACACACACACACACACACACACATTCGTATGAACTACATCGGTCTCAGTCTCACGGTCTTGATGGCTCGTGCTGCATTCTCTGCACTTCCGCGGCCACATAAATTTGGAAAGAATAGAAATGGTCTTCGCAGTTAGCTTTGCACAAGCTGCAGCCACCTCTTTTTGGTGTTTTCTTTTTTCTTTTGTGACTGGCATAGCTACTAACGGTCTCTGAGCTGATATCCTTATTTACAGGTAGCCAATCAGAGTACACAATCGCTCATATTCAGTGGGTGGGGATGAATTATTTATCTATATTTAATTGCGATGAGAACCTTCTGACCCGCTGTGTTCATACTGGGGATTTTTCACATGCAGTGTTTATACTCTATATGAGGGGGAGCCAAATACACGGGGAATTCAGGAAGAAACAAATCATTTAAAGTAGCTGTTGTGGCAGCTCAGTGTGTAATTGTGGTCGTGGTGGATGTCAGGGTGGAGGCGCTGCTTAAAATCTTTGGCTGAATAAAATCAGTAGTAGAGTCACTTTAATCCAGAAATTCAGTAACATGTGGTTGCTTAGTACCTTAATAGAAAACAACATATAGTTATATACCTATCAATCAGCACTGTTCCAAAGAGTAAACACGACTTGAACGCAGACCAGACACACACATACACACACACCCACACACACACACACACACACACACACACACACACACACACACACACGTGCACGTATACACACACACACACACACACGTGCACGTATACACACACACACACACACACACACACGCACAAACACGAACACACACACACACACACACACACACACACACACACACACACCCACAGACACACACACACACACGCTGCACACACACACACACACACACACACACACACACAAACACACAAACACACACATGCATATACACACACCCACACACACACACACACACACACACACACACACACACACACACACAGTCTGAGCTCAGGTACAGGGTTAGAATGATGGATAAACACAAAAGCTCTTAATAGTTGTAACAACAACAAATATATATATATATATGTGTGTATATATTCATTCATAATGTTTTTATTTTTTATTTGAATAAATAGATAACAGTTTCATTCCACAGATGTTTCTGTCCAACCATAAAATTTGTTGTGTTTTCTCATGTCTCCGGTTTCTGTCAGACATTCACTCACTTACACATTTTCCCAGCCACTTTATCATATTAGGCTCATGGTGCTGCAAAAGCCTATCTTTGCCACTGTCAATCAACACTGCCATTCCTATGTCAAAACCACCATCACTACATCAACAAGGCTATTACAACAGCACTGCCATCACTACATCAACACCGTCATTACAATGTCAACACTGCCATTATTACAACAGCTCCAACATTACTACTTCATCACTGTTACTATGTCAATACTGCTATTATTACATCAAAACCATCATCACTGTGTCATCATCATTACTTCATCAGGATGACTCTTATTACATCAGCACAGTTATTAGTGTGTCAGCACCATTATTACTATGTCAACAGCACATCACTACATTAGCACCACTGCTACTATCTCAACATTGTTTTTCCGACATTATCACTGCCATTGTTTCATCAGTTCCGCCATTACTATGTCAACACCACAATTACTTCATCAGCACCACTATTACCACAATCAGCGCAATTATTACTATGCCAACATTGCCATTACTATATTAACACTGTTGTAACTACATAAATAATGCCATTACTATGTTAACACAGCCATTACTTTACCACCACCACCATTTCTGTATCAGCAACACCGTTACTATGTCAACACTGTCGTTACACTATTAACAAGGCCATTAATACATCACCTTTGCTATTACTATGTCAACACCACAATTACTTCATTAGCATCACTATTACTACATCAGTATCATTACTACAAAGTCAAGACCATTATGACTATGTCAACACTGTTGTTATTACATCACAACTGCCAGTACCATGCCAACAACACTATTATTTCATTAGCATCCCAATCGCTATGTGAGCACAGCTGTCTTTACTTTCCTTTCTAAAATTATTGAACGCATTATTTCTCAACAAATGTCTATTTTTTGCAGAATAACCTCCTTGACCCTAATCAATCTAGCTTCAAAGCAGCACATTCCACAGAGACTGCACTCTTGGCTGTTAAAGAGAAGCTACATTCTGCAAGATCAGCCAAGACGTCATCAGTCCTCATCCCCCTCCACTTTTCAGCAGCATTTGACACCGTCAACAACAAGACTCTCTTGTCCACCCTCAGGAGTCTAGGAATTTGTGGTGCAGCATGGTGGGGGTTTGCTTTGTACCTTGAAGGTCACTCATATGAGGTTAAATGGAGGAGAGACACATCTTCTTCATACCGACTGTCCACTGATGTGCCTCAGGGTTCAGTTCTTGGTCCACTTCTGTTGTTCTTTATACTACATCCCTCTATGATGCTAAGTCCTCATATGGGTTCTCATGATACTACTCTGCAGATGATATTCAATTTGTTCTTTCTTTTCCTCCCTCAGACACTGATGATTTTGCCCGGTTCTCTGCATATCTGGCAAGTATCTCCTCATAGATGGCAGCTCACCAGCTAAAGCTTAATCCCAGTAAGACTAAATCAGTGTTAATCCCAGCTGACTCATCCCCACATCAAGATCTTGCAATCTCCTTGGAGAATGCTGTGATCTCTGCTTCAGGCACTGCATGACGTCTTGGAGTGACCACAGATAAGTACTTGTCCGTGTCTTATTGTATCACTAATCTTTCTCAATCATGTCGATTTATTCTCTTTAATAATGAAAGATTCATCCATTTCTTTCCAGTAAGGCCACTCAGATACTTTTCAATCCTTTGTCATCTCAAGGCTAGATTTCTGCATCCCACTCCTGGCAGGTCAATCTTCCCAAATTTCTCCACACGACACCACTGCTACAATCTCTCCACTGGCTTCCTGTAGCTGCTCGTATTTGATTTAAAACACTAACGCTTGCCTACAAGCCAAAAATGGACCTGTACCCTCCTACCTCAAAGCACTTATCACACCCCACACTGCACCAGATTCTCTCAGATCCTCCAGCACTGCGAGACTTGTTCCTCCTTCTACCAAGGGACAAGGAAAACATGCATCGACACTCTTCTCTGTTCTGGATCCAAAGTGGAATGAATTTTCTCTGAATGGCAGCTGAGTCACTGTGTATCTTCAAACAACATCTGAAAGCTTACCTTTTTTCGGCAGTACTTAGGTTAGCACTATGCTGTATACACACACACAAAGCCCTTCTGTAAGTTTCTCAGGATGAGAGCTTCTGCTGAATTCTGTGAATGTTATTAGGTTATTACTGTGTCCTGATTCCACCACATCATCACAATCTTTTAAAAAAACATGTCCAAAGTTCATCCACATCTTCTGCCCCCATGGGAACTGTCCCATGCCATTATAAGATAAGATAAGATAAGATACAGCTTTATTAATCTCACAATGGAGAAATTCACTGTTACAGGCTCTTGAGGTACTATCAGTAGGGGGTGCAAAAATAGGTACAAGTACGAACATACACACATACATATATATTATATAAGTAAATAAATAAATAGATACATAAATAGTATAAATTACTAAACAATAAACAATAAAAGAAAAGAAAAGAATGGAGCAACTTTATAGATTGGCCTATATTAAAGTGTAATGTATCTGAGTGCAGAGTAGATGGGTTGATATGGTTCACAGTCAGTGGGGTAGATGTGGCTGATTAAAGTACACGGGGGTTTTTATTGCACATAACCGGTATTTTCACAGACAGTTACAAAGTGGCGTTGTACAGTCTGATAGCGGTGGGAATGAACGACCTGCGGTAGCGCTCCTTCCTGCACTGAGGATGCCTCAGTCGTACACTGAAGGAGCTGCTTAGCTCCTCGACAGTCTGGTGCAGTGGGTGAGAGCTGTTGGACAGGATGGATGTGAGCTTTGCTACCATCCTCCTCTCACTCACCTCCTCCACAGAGTCCAGTGGGCAGCCGAGGACAGAGCTGGCCCTCCTGACCAGCTTGTTCAGTCTCTTTCTGTCCCGCTCTGTGCTGCCCGGGGCCCAGCAGATGGCAGCGTAGAGGATTGCAGAGGCTACCACAGAGTCATAAAATGTCCTGAGCAGAGGTCTGCATATGCCGAAGGACCTGAGTCTCCTCAGAAGGTGGAGGCGACTCTGGCCCTTCTTGTACAGGGCGTTGGTGTTGTAGGACCAGTCCAGTTTATTGTTAAGGTGAACACCCAGGTACTTGAAACTGTCCACTGTCTCAATGTCCTGTCCCTGGATGTTCACTAGTAAATGTGTGTGTGTGTGTGTTTGAGTGCTTCTCCTGAAGTCGACCACCATCTCCTTCGTCTTCCTAGTGTTCAAGCACAGGTGGTTGCGCTCACACCAGTCCACGAAGTCGACGATGACCGACCGGTACTCCAGCTCGTTCCCCTCTGACACACGGCCCACGATGGCGGAGTCGTCCGAGAACTTCTGGAGGTGGCAGCTGTTTGTGTTATATATGAAGTCCGAGGTATAGATGTTAAAAGGAAGGGTGAGAGGACGGTGCCCTGCGGTGCCCCGTGCTACAGACTACCACCTTTGACTTACAGCCACGCAGCCGCACGCACTGTGGACGGTTAGTAAGGTAGTCAATAATCCAGGCAGCAAGATGCCCGTCCACTCCCACGTCCTCCAGCTTCCCCGCAGGCGCGCTGACCTGATGGTGTTGAAGGCGCTGGAGAAGTCAAAGAACATGACCCTCACAGCGCTGCCGGCGATCTCCAGGTGGGTGAGTGCCCGCTGCAGAAGGTAGATGACGGCGTCTTCTACTCCGATGTTGGGCCTGTAGGCAAACTGCAGCGGGTCTAGGGTGGGAGCTCACCATAGAGCGGAGGTGTTCAAGGAGGAGCCTTTCCATGATCTTAATGAGGTGGGAGGTCAGGGCGACAGGTCTGTAGTGGGCTGGTTCCTTCGCTTGTGCTGTTTTGGGAACCGGAACCACACAGGAGGTCTTCCAGAGGACTGGAACCTTCTCCAGGCTGAGGCTCAGGTTGTACAGGTAGCATAGTACCACACAGAGCTGGTCTGCGCAGGTCCTCAGCAGCCTGGGACTGATGCCATCAGGTCCTTCAGATTTCCTCTGATTTAGTCGCCTCAGCTGTCTCCTCACCTGGTCTGATGTGAGGGAGAGGGGGCTGGGGTGGGCTGCAGAGGGAGGGGATGTGTCTGTCGGGCTGTAGCAGTCAAGTGAAGTTGGCCTGGGGAGGGGGGAGGTGTCAGCTGGTCTGGAGACGTGTGAAGAGGGGAGGGGAACGGGGAGGGGTGCAGAGGGGGAGGGGGGAGAATCAAACCTGTTGAAGTAGCAGTTTAGTTCATCCGCCCAGCGCTGGTCACCATCAGCTGTCCCTCTGACACTCTGCCCAAATCCAGACATGGTCTTTAGTCCTCTCCAGACGTCCCGCACGTTGTTTTGAGCCAGCTTCTCCTCCATCTTCTTCCCATAGTCCTTCTTTGCCCTCCTGATCCTCCACTGGAGCTCACGCTGGACCTTCTTCTGCTCCTCTCTGTCCCCCGAGATGAAAGCCCTCTTTTTCTGGTTCAGGAGGACTTTGAGCTCAGGGGTGACCCATGGGTGGTTGTTGGAGAAGCACCGTACTCTCCGTGTTGGCACGGTGCTGTCCACGCAGAAGTTCATGTAGTCGGTGATACAGTGTGTGAGGCCGTCGATGTCATCACCAAAGGAGTTACAGAGCATGCTCCAGTCTGTGGTCTGGAAACAGTCCCTAAGCCTCTCGTTGGTCTCCTCGGTCCACACTTTCACAGACCTCTTCTGTGCAGGTTCCTTTCGCACCCTGGGTGTGTATTGGGGAGCAGGTAGACCAGGTTGTGGTCTGATCGTCCCAGTGGGGGAGGGGGAGGAGCTGTAAGCGTCCTTCACATTTGCATACAGTAAGTCCAGTGTTTTATTGTCTCTTGTGGCGCACTTCACGTGTGCGTGAACGTCGGAAGAGAGGCGGAGAGAGGGGCGTGGTTAAAGTCCCCGCTGATCAGAATCATGGCGCGGGGTGACGAGTCTGTGTCTGATTAACGGCGCTGTGTAGACGCTCACACGCGCCGCCGCATCAGCCGAGGGCGGAATGTACACGCAAAACACAATCACGTGTGAAAACTCCTCGGTAGATAATATGGCGCGCGCTTAACGCGAGCAGCTCCACGCCCCGCGTGCACAGCTGCTCCTTCACGTGCACGCTTGCCGGGTGGCACCATCGTTCATTCACATAGACCGCCACACCCTCCTTTCTTCTTACCGCTCTCCGTTACACTCCGATCTGCACGTGCGAGTGTAAATCCGTTAAGAGAAACCACAGAGTCCGGTGTGAGTTCATTCAGCCACGTCTCCGAGAAACACATGAGGCTGCAGTCCCGGTACTGCCTCTGCTGCCGGGTCAGCGCCGCCAGCTCCTCCGTCTTGTTGGCGATCGCGCGGACATTTCCCATGATGACAGAGGGAACACATGTCCTCC
>CM045743.1:45065142-45102642 GCA_024760905.1 Plotosus lineatus | reverse complement strand
TTCCATGATAGGAACTTCGATCCACCAACAATCCGTCACATCCAACCAGTGAAATTTTGATTTACGAGCTCTGCTGAGGAATTGGCTTTTCAGGGCTGATTAGCTTCGTATTCTTTCGCAGAGAGAAACATGCTGTGTTTCTGTGAAACATGGCTCGATGGGGGGGTACACCCGATGAGGCGATTGCACCAGAAAGCTACATGGCCTTCATCCCTTACGATCCCAAGCGCCGGAGTTGTCGTTCGGCCACTGCCCGCCTGGGCTTGTTGTTAGCCAGGGTGCGGCTAGCATTGAGCTACCATAGCATATTAGCTCAGGATAGGAGTTGAGCGTGTTCGGTTCTACACGCCCGAAGACTCCGATCTCATAGCTGTAGTAGGGTTGACCAGTCATAGAGGAGCATAGCATGAACTAACAAAACAACCAATAAAACAAATTAAAACTGAGGACATGAGGAAAAAGGGGCATTACATCATCTCAACCAATCAGCAGGAAGGACAGCCATTGGCTGAATTTGTGTGATGTGTCAGTTGCTTGGCAGTCCGTGAATACTCAAACCGTGAGTGCAAAACCGCGAATAGTCAAGGGCCTACTGTACACTGTATCCTGCCCACCAACAAACTTCTCGCCCAAATAAGAATGAAGGATTCTGATGGATTCTGTGGAACTGGTGCAGAATCTATACTTCATTTGTTTGTTGAATGTGAAGCTGAATCCCAATGATGGGTCGACGTGCAGCAGTGGTTGATCTCCTGTGGCTATACGAATATTGATCTTCAACCTTCAGACATTATATTTGGTAAGTTTGATAAAGATGTCTGTTTTAACTATACTATATTAATCTCTAAATTTGCAATATACAGATGCAGGCTTATTAACAGGAGACCGAGTGGAAGAAGACCAGAGTAACCAGAGGAAACACACACGAGCACGAAGAGAACATGCAAACCCCACATAGACACGCCCAGGCTGGGACTCAAACCCAGGACCTTCTTGTTGTGAGGCTGATGTGCGAACCACTGCACCGCCACAGATTGTCTACACACACACACACACACACACACACACACACACACACACACACACACACACACACACACACACACACACACACACACACACACACACACACACACACTTCTCCTAATTGGTGTCTTTGCCCTCCATTAGCCTCTTTTTCTCGAATGTCTGTGAGCCTGTACGGTGTGATGGAAGTTAAATCCTTTCACTGAAATGTTCTCAGGAGCTTTTTGTGTTTTAAAAACATAAATAAAAATGTTTGTTTCAAACGGGTTCATTTAAATTAAAAAAATAATAATCAGCAAAAGCTTCATCATCGAGGTCATCACGACCGCTTTAATCCCGAAGAATCTCCAAGCGTCTCCCAGACCGTCTCGTAATCCATCTCTCTTTACACAGCTGAATAAACATCGCATCAGAACCGCGGCTCAATTTCTGTTTACAAAGCAGCTAATTTTCCAAAGTGTGCGCTCGAGCGGGAAAACGTTAACACCGAGCCGCCACCTGAGTCGCAGTGGGAAGAGACGACAGGAAATAATTCCCTCTATTATTCGCCGGTATCAAACTGAGTGCAAACTGCAGCATGCTCGTAAACACCAGATCGATTACGGGGCGGCGTGGAGTGTCGCGCTCAGCTTACGGACACGTTTTCTACCTCACGTCTTCATTCCTCCTGCTCAACTTCCAAAGACTTCACTTCACCGACACCTGTTCTTTATATTGGCCGTCACACTCATTCGCTTTCCTCTACAAAAGTCAGCAATGTTTCTTTTACATGAACCTCCAGCACAGGCAGTGAGAGACACACCCGGCCTTTGATAACCCAGTTAGGGTTAGGGACACGAGGGGGACAGTGGCAACCTGGTGATAGTGAGACTTGAACCCATGACCTTAGGATCAGTGATCGAGCACCTGCACCACCAGGCCACCACTGCCCTGCAGTTAAGATTTTTATATTTTAATTATGAGAAAAGCAGTGCCATTAATTAATTAAAATTTAAACAAGATTGAAGTCATTTAGAAAACACATGTAATCCGGTTTTAATGAGCCAAAGACTTTATTTACTTATTTATTTATTTGTGGTGATTAGCACATCCAGCTTTCAGTAGGATGGTCCTGGGTTCGATTCCCGGGCTTGACGAGGACGCTTCTGTGTGCGCTCTGGGTTTCCTCCGGTTTCCTCGGTTTCCTTCTCCATGCACAGCAGGCTGATTGGCTGTTCCAAATCACCCCAAGGCATGAGTTTGTATGAATGCTTGTGTGTGCTGCCCTGTGCGTTGTGTGACCAGGGTGTACCCCGTCCTCGCCCGTAGTCGACTGAGATGGGCGTCAGCCTCCTTTGGCCATAATAGAATTGAGTGTTTGGGGAAATGTGTGATGACTGAACTGCACAGCAGTAACATTTCCTTTTTCTATTTTCCTCCAACAGTAGGACGCGGCAGGTTTTATTACTTACATCAAATCTTCTCTGAGTGTACTGCCTCGACTCTGCTCCGAGCGACACACGCTTTTCTTCCTGAGATCACAGAAATATTTAAAGCCCCCCCCCCCCCCCACACACACACACACCTTCTTCGGCCTTTCATTTCTTTTCTGTGCAATATTCAGGAATCCCAGGATATACACACTTCCGCATGTGAAATATACTTTCATTGTCTTTACTGCGCTTCTGTATGCAGCACCTGGGTGCGATAAAGTTCCTCGAACTGCTGCCTACACCTCCACACTCCAGCGATACATCATCTCTCTTCCACATCGCTCTGGTGCCATGCATCATCCGGCTGCAGCAATCACAGCCTGTGCCTGTGGGACAACTCTCTCTCTCTCTCTCTCTCTCTCTCACACACACACACACACACACACACACACACACACAGAGTCAAGGTCTGAAAATAAACCACACGAACCTGACGCAGTAAAAGAGTGAATTATACAGAGAGTAGAACTCCGCGCTGGATTCATGTACCTACAGTATATACAGAGCTCCTCCGCTGAGATGGAGCACTCGCTCGTGTTCGTGAGCCGAATCATTATGTAAAATTTGACATGGGAGAAAAAAGGTAAACATTTTACTGCCATCCTCCACTTAATTTGGGGTTGGGTCACGAGGCAGCAGCCTAAACAATGACGTCCAGACGTCCTTCGCTCCAGACACTTCCTCCAGCTCTTCAGTGGGGACACCGAGGCACTCCCAGACCAGCCAAGAGACATAATTCCTCCAGTGTGTTCTAAGTCGATCCCAGGGTCTCTTCCCGGTCAGACATCCCCAAAACACCACTTCAGAGAAGCATTCGGGGGCATTCTTAACAGATACCTGAACTATCTCAACTGGCTTCTCTCAATGCAGAGGAGCAGCGGGTCTACTCCAAGCTCTCTACTGGATGGCTGAGCTTCTCACCCTATCTCTAATGGAGAGCCCCGCCACCCGGTGAAGGAAGCTAATTTCAACCGCTTGTTTCTGTGATCTTGATCTTTGGGCCACTACCCAAAGCTTGTGACCGTAGGCGAGGGTTGTAACATAGACTGACTGGTAAATTGAGAGCTTTGCTTTGCTGCTCAGCTTCATCTTCACCACGACGGACCGGCTCAGCTTTACGGTAGAGGCTGCAGCAATCAGCCTGTTGTCCTCCCGCTCCATCCTTCCCTCACTCGTGAACAAGACCCCTAGATACTTGAACTCCTTCACTTGGGGCAGGAGTTCATTCCCAACCTGGAAGGAGCATTCCACCCCTTTTCTGACTGGGAACCATGGCCTCAGACTCAGAGGTGCTGATTCTCATCCTGGCCACTTTGCACTCCAATGTGAATTCCAAACTTGCAATTCCAAAGTGAATAGCTCCAATGAGGGCTGGAGGTCCCAGATTGATGAAGCCAAAAGTACAATGTCATCCACAAAAAGCAGATAAGAGATTCAATGACCACCAAACCCGAACCCCTTGTGGCCTCAGCTGCACCTGTAAATTCTATCCATAAAAATTATGAACAGAATTGGTGACAAAGGACAACCTTGAGGTACTCCAACCCTCACCACTAAGGAGATTGACCTGTTGTTACCAATGCGGACTAAACTCTGACTCCGGTGATACAGCGATCGAATGGCTTGTAGCAACGGATCCGGAATGCTGCACTCACAGAGCACAAGCTACAAGATAGTCGAATGGATACGGTTCTAATCCTTCTCTAAATCCACAAAACACATGTGTACAGATTGGGCAAACTCGCATGTCCCCTCCAGGGTCCTATAGAGTGTATAGAGTTGGTTGAGTGTACCGTGGCAAGGAGGAAAACCACATTGTTCCTCCTGAATCTGAGGTTCAACCATCATTTGGATCTTCCTCTCCGGTCCCCTGCATGGACTTTCCCAGGTAGGCTGAGGAGTGTGATTCCACCATAATTGTAACACATCCTTTGGTCACCCTTTTTAAAAATGTGGATTAATGGAGGCACGGCCCCCAATGACTACGCGATGTTGCAGAGATGTGTCACCCAAGACAGTCCTACAACATCCAAAGCCCTGAGATAGTCAGGGCGGATCTCCTCCACTCATGGAGTACGATCACCGAGAAGCTTTTTGACTACCTCAGTGACGTCAGCTACAGTGATGGGTGTACCCCCACTGAAACCCCCAGGGTCTTCCTCTTGCATGGATCGAATGTTGGCGAGACTGGGGTCCTCAAAGTTTTCCTTCCACTTCCTGATGACATCTTCAGTCGAAGTGAACAGCTCCCCACTCCTGCCGTAAACAGTATTCATGGAGAACTGCATCCCCCTCCTGAGGTGTCAGATGGTGGTCCAGAACCTTTTTGAGGCCAACCAATCATCGGTCTCCAAGCCCTCACTGAACTCCTGCCACACCTGAGAGTTTTCAGTGGTGACAGCTCGTCTGGCCTGCAGGTACCTGTATGCTGCCTCAGGACTCCCACAGGCCAATAAGACACAATAGGCCTCCTTTATCGACATGCACCGATGACCTTCTGGCCACAGCTATGGGCTGCCGCCTCAGCAATGGAGACACGAAACATGGCCCATTCAGATTCCATGTCACCCTCCTCCTCCGGACGTGGTTGTAGCTCTCCCGGAGGTGACAGTTAAACGCCTTTCTGACAGGAGACTCCGCCAAACATTCCCAGGAGATCTCAAGTGCACGCATGGGTCTAGAGAACGGCCTCCCCCGCCATTGGAACCAGTTCAGAACCACGTGATGATCGGTTGACAGCTCAACCTATAGCCCCTCCCAAAGGTGGGAGGTTCATGGGAGGGTAGACCCATGTCTCCTTTTTGGGATGGGCCTGGCCGGGCTCTGTGGGCAGAAGCCTGATCACCAGCTGAATCTGTTGATTTTGTTGTGTTCATTTCACAGGACGTGAGATTGTTCATGTTAAAATCTGAGGCGGTCTTTAACTGAACATGTCTGGTGCCAATGCGCAGATTGTCATAATCCTCCGAGGATTCAATCACAGAAGGGCAAAAAAATTAGGCGGATGAATTAGGGAAGGATCAGAATGTGATCAGCCATGAACAGGAGGTGGAGTCAAGAGGTCAAGAAGGAATAATAAAAATCAAGAAGAGTCAGAAAAGAGTTAAAAGGAAATCAAAGGAAGAGAAGGGGAGACAAAAATAAATAAAAAAGATTTAAAAGGGAATTGAACAGAAGTCACCAAGAAATCAATAGGAATAAAAAAAAGAAAAAAAGGTTAACAAGGAATCAAAAAGAAATCAAGAAGGAATTAAAGAAACGAATCAGGCAGTGATCTGCTTTTGCGGTTCATCTTTCCACCACCGGTCTTCAGTTCCTCCTCTGCCCACCTTTAAGCCTGCGGAGATTAGTGTGCGGCGCGAGCCTGAGCTCCAGCGTGTAGCGAGACTCCCCTCAGATCAGATGTTGTAATTAATGAAAGTGTAATTATGTGAATCTCTAGCGCAGGATGTTAGAAACTTCTCCAGTGAGTCGAGGTATTTGAATTGGAGACGTGAAGGAAGCAGCTGGGGCCGTTCCTCAGTCTCTCAGATCATGGCTGTTTACCCAGCAAGTGTGTGTGTGTGTGTGTGTGTAAGAGAGAGAGCGAGAGAGAGAGAGAGAGAGTGTGTGTGTGTGTGTGTGTGTGTGTGTGTGTGAGAGAGAGAGAGAGATAGAGCGAGAGAGAGAGAGAGAGTGTGTGTGTGTGTGTGTGTGAGAGAGAGCGAGAGAGAGAGAGAGAGAGAGATAGTGTGTGTGTGTGTGTGTGTGTGTGTGTGAGAGAGAGAGAGAGAGAGGGAGAGAGAGAGAGAGATAGTGTGTGTGTGTGTGTGTGTGTGTATGTGTGTGAGAGAGAGAGATAGTGTGTGTGTGTGTGTGTGTGTGTGTTAGCAGCTGGCTCATACTTACAGCTTTGAAGTCTGTGATGTTTCTCTTTCTTTATTGAATGATTCTCTCCATCAAAAACACCGACCTGTGATGGTCTTATTCAATTCTCTCTCTCTCTCTCTCTCTCTCTCTCTCTCTCTCTCTCTCTCCGTATTTCTCTTTTGATGCTGTGCCATTCTTCTTTCTCTCCTTCCCTCTCTGTCTCTATTTTGCTCTCTGTCCATTTTTCCCTCCATCTCTCTCTCTCTCTCTCTCTCTCCTCCATTTTTGATAGATTTAATTCAGGTGAGTCGATTCAAAGTCAGTTCACTTTCTGGCTCTGTAATGAAAGTTTGTTTGAAAAAAACAACAAGCGCCGTTAAGCGCCGTGACTCAGTCGTGTTTGTACGAGTCGCTCTACACGGCTACACCCCACACAAATTATACAGGAAATTACAAGTGCGTCGTCACTGAACACTTCCTGAACCACCACTTTGACCTGAAACTGGCTGTGAAGATAATGAAGATAATTTTAATGAAGATAAAAGCAGACAAAGACCTGCGCGGAGCCGTGTGAGGAAAGTGGTGGAACGTAAAGAGCTGCCTGTTAATAAAAGTCTCTCCAGCAGCAGCAGCAGCAGCAGCCATGCAGCACCTACACACCGCCATCAGCTTCTGCCGTCTTTCCACACTGGACAATAAAAAACGCCATTTCTGCTAAAGAATATTGGCGCGGAATTAAAGCAGCAATTAGTGGGGGCGTGAGTGAGTGAACTTCTGAATTCACACTGCTAAGTAAAGAAAGGAGGAGTTTTGCACAATTAATCATCTGAAATGGTAACCGCATAATTGAACCAAACTCAGGGATGGAATACCTCCAAAAATCACCTGGCCTCTCTACCTGTCAGAGTTCATGAGGGAGGTGTGGCCTCTCTACCTGTCAGAGTTCATGAGGGAGGTGTGGCCTCTCTACCTGTCAGAGTTCATGAGGGAGGTGTGGCCTCTCTACCTGTCAGAGTTCATGAGGGAGGTGTGGCCTCTCTTCCTGTCAGAGTTCATGAGGGAGGTGTGGCCTCTCTACCTGTCAGAGTTCATGAGGGAGGTGTGGCCTCTCTTCCTGTCAGAGTTCATGAGGGAGGTGTGGCCTCTCTTCCTGTCAGAGTTCATGAGGGAGGTGTGGCCTCTCTACCTGTCAGAGTTCATGAGGGAGGTGTGGCCTCTCTTCCTGTCAGAGTTCATGAGGGAGGTGTGGCCTCTCTACCTGTCAGAGTTCATGAGGGAGGTGTGGCCTCTCTACCTGTCAGAGTTCATGAGGGAGGTGTGGCCTCTCTACCTGTCAGAGTTCATGAGGGAGGTGTGGCCTCTCTTCCTGTCAGAGTTCATGAGGGAGGTGTGGCCTCTCTACCTGTCAGAGTTCATGAGGAAGGTGTGGCCTCTCTACCTGTCAGAGTTCATGAGGAAGGTGTGGCCTCTCTACCTGTCAGAGTTCATGAGGGAGGTGTGGCCTCTCTACCTGTCAGAGTTCATGAGGGAGGTGTGGCCTCTCTTCCTGTCAGAGTTCATGAGGGAGGTGTGGCCTCTCTTCCTGTCAGAGTTCATGAGGGAGGTGTGGCCTCTCTACCTGTCAGAGTTCATGAGGGAGGTGTGGCCTCTCTTCCTGTCAGAGTTCATGAGGGAGGTGTGGCCTCTCTTCCTGTCAGAGTTCATGAGGGAGGTGTGGCCTCTCTACCTGTCAGAGTTCATGAGGAAGGTGTGGCCTCTCTACCTGTCAGAGTTCATGAGGGAGGTGTGGCCTCTCTTTCTGTCAGAGTTCATGAGGGAGGTGTGGCCTCTCTACCTGTCAGAGTTCATGAGGAAGGTGTGGCCTCTCTACCTGTCAGAGTTCATGAGGGAGGTGTGGCCTCTCTACCTGTCAGAGTTCATGAGGGAGGTGTGGCCTCTCTACCTGTCAGAGTTCATGAGGGAGGTGTGGCCTCTCTTCCTGTCAGAGTTCATGAGGGAGGTGTGGCCTCTCTACCTGTCAGAGTTAATGAGGAAGGTGTGGCCTCTCTACCTGTCAGAGTTCATGAGGGAGGTGTGGCCTCTCTTCCTGTCAGAGTTCATGAGGGAGGTGTGGCCTCTGTATCTATAAATGTCAGCTAGATAGGCGTGGCCGGCATACCCACCAGAATAATGAGGTGTAGCCAGTTTGTCTCATTTTGAGTAAAAGAGGAATGGCCTGCTTTAAAAAAAGCTCTTTATTCCTGATCTCATGAAGATTCAGTGCTTTAAATGAATCTTTACGTGTTGGGTTGTGTACACAGCGACATCACACTGAGAGACGCACAACTCGCTCACACCTTCAACTTACCTGATCATTATTTAACCTCATTCTGTTATTCATATACGTAGTCCTCATGATCTGTGAGAGAGCGGCTACAGCTCAGGGCCTGCCGCAGTGTCTCCCTCTCTCTCTCTCTCTCTCTCTCTCTCTCTCTCTCAGCTGTGCTCGTTACTGCAGAAAAAGACCTTGGACGAGTCCTGCAATGTCAAACACATTTGATCCCGCTCGTATAAATTGCTCGGAGAATCAAACCGTTACCACACAGACCCAGCTCCTTTTTCTCCCTAATTTCCCACGCCGCCTTTGATGACTGTCTTTAAAGCACGACGCCAAGCGGCCGGTGATTTTCCACGCCCCTGTTCGACACAGCAGACTGCATTAAAAATAATGAACTACATAATTGCCCATTTCATTACTGGCCCACGGCTGACACGCGGCCTTTCTGTGCTCAATGTGAGGGTAATTACTTTCGGGGACCTCCGTGACCTTTGTAAGACGTGGCCCGTGTGTTAGTGCCGAGCTTGTTTATCAACCGCTTCACACTCGAAACAAAAAATAGGAGCTTTTCTCACCATCCAGTTTCAGTGGGAAAAGAGAAAAGAGGGGCACAATGAGCGGCGAGAGGCGTCCTGGAGATGATTACCGGAGTCTTGATCCTGTATGAAGCTTTCGAACAGGAATCTGAGCTCGGAATCAACAGCCCGGTTATTTTTTGTATTCTTTTCTGCAAAACTTGGAATACCAAAGATCTTTGATTTTACAGTGTCAGTACATACACAACTGCACATATCCAGTGGGTGTGGATGTAATAATTACACATATTCCATGACCTCTAACCGTACATGACCTTGAGGCGTTAGCTGAGCGTGTTATTAGTCGTATCCAAAGACAGGAAGTGGATTCACTGCTTTATTCTCTCCTCTGGATTATAAGAAATACAGCATTTTTATGATTTAATTTAAATTCTTGAAATTTTTAAAAATATAATCATATTTACCAGGAAAGACTTTTCAGGTGAGTCGGACGGCGCGGCGCTCAAGGCCTGTAGTCATTTCGTGGTCCAATCAAGGTTGTTGGAAATTTGATGGAGAAAACGGAAACTGCCAAATTCCTTCACTTTCTAACCTGCGTAATCCTAATCAGAGTCATGGAGAGGTTGGCGCCCACTTCAGCCAACTCTGGTTGAGGGAAGGGTACACCCTGATCAATTCATGAGACCACCGCAGGCCCAACACACGCACAACCAATCACACACACTCAGGGGGATTTGGAACAGCGGATCAGTCTGCTGTGCATGTTTTTGGACTGTGGGAGGAAACCAGAGGAAACCCAGACGAGCACAAGGAGATCAAGGCAAACTCCAAAGGGACGCACCCTCTCCAAGCCCGGGACTTGAACCCAGGACCTCTTGCTGTGAAGCGGACGTGTTAACCACTGCACCACTGTGCCACCCACTTGTCAAATCTTTAAAATTAAAAAACACGTTATGCTGATGCTGTTTGGAAGACGCCCAACCACAGTGAACGACATTTACCATTTTCTTATACAACTGAGCAGTTAAGGGTTAATTGTCTTGCTCAGGGAGCCAGTGTGGTAGTACTGGGAGTTGAACCCACAACCATCAGATTAGTCAGCCAAAGCCTTAACCACAGCACCACGCCGTCCCTATATCATCAAACGCCAACGTACCTCGATTCGAAATGACAGTTATTATTGCTTTAATGGCGGTCTGAGGTTAGCAAGGAGCTTGCTGGTTAGACCTGTAGTAAAAATCAATAAAAATCATGTTTTGGAGGAAAAAAAACAAACAAAAACAACACCAAAATACATCGCATTCTTAAAAATAAATAAAATTAATTAATTGCTTCTTATTAAATATTTTCATTCTTTCTTGTTATTATTTATTTATTTATTTTTGCTTTTTTACAGAATTAGTCTCAAAGAAAGGTTTATGGTGGCATACAGCTTGGCACATCCACCTTACAGCAACTGGGCTCGATTCCCAGCTCGTGGATTTCTGTGTGGAGTTTGCATGTTCTCCTTGTGCTCGCTTGGGTTTCCTCCTGGTGCGCCGGTCTCTTCCCAAAGTCCAAAACCATGCACAGTAGGTTAACTGGCTGTTCCAGATCACCCCTAGGCGTGAGTGTGAATGGTTGTGTGAGTGTTAGCCCTGTGATAGCCCGACAAGCTGTCAAGGGTGTACCCCTGTGGTTGGCTGAGATGGGCACCAGCCTCCCCATGACCTTGATTACAATTAAGCAGGTTAAGCAGTGCAGAAAATGAATGAATGAATCTCGATGGAAAAAGGCGGGATTTCCAGTATTTTGCAGAACTAGCGGAAGTTAACGTTACCAACACTGCATTCCTGGAAAAATTTGAATTTAGTGAAAAAAAAATTGTCTAATTTTAGCTTGAAGGACTTTCATTCCAAATGTTGTTTATTTTCATGGAAACAGGCTTGAATTATCAATTTAAAAAGTGCTAGCTTTCGTGTTGAAGAAACCACGACGATTTCCTTTTGTTCTTTTTTGTGTTGATGTTTGAGGTGAAAGTACAGGAGCTGATATCCTCGGAGAGGTTTTAGCAAATCAAAGTGCACTATTGTCTAATGCAGTGGTAGCTTAACTTACGAGTGTCTTTTATCATTAATTTTTCATGATACGAGCTTTGATCCACCAAAAATCCGCCCCATCCAACCAGTAAAGTTTTGATTTACGAGCTCTGCTGGGGAAATGGCTTTTCCGGGCCGATCAGCCTCGTATTCTTCCGCATGTATTCCTCCATGCTCCAAGAATGCCTTGTTCAGTGCTTCTCAATTATTTTCTGTGATGCCCCCTATAGGAAGAAAAGAAAAACATTTCAGACCCCTTTCCAGCTCCCCACACTCGAGTGTTTACTGCACTTCATATCATTTTGCTCGGTGCTTTTTTCCTACACCATCGGGAACACAGTGAAAGCGTCACTGCCACCTACTATAGAGGATGCACAGTTACACTTAATTATAGTACAGTATGGCAAAAAAGCATGTTCCCCAGGGTCATACACACACCTCCCCCTAACATTACACTGTGCCCCCCCCCAAGGAGGGCGAGGTCCACTATTTGAGAAGCACTGGCTGTCTCTTTAGGATTTCATTTGTTTTTTGTTTAAAATATGTTTTTAAAGGTTTATTGCAATAAATTGTGAACTTATGTACAAACCTATAAATGTAGTAACATACATGTCTACACTATAAGCAAGAAAATGGCGTTTGGTGCTTTACGTTTATGCTTGCGCAGTGCACTGCTGTGATTGGTGAAACTCTGAGTCGCCAAATTTGCAGGGAAGTTGCGTTGACTGGTTAAATCGCAAGACTTCCTGAATCGACTGAAAACTAAACACAGAAGACATGTCATATGACTTTATTTTCACCTTTGAGTCGAGAGATCGAGGTGTTTGTTCCCCAGGATTCGTGCTTTTCCAGCATTACTTGCAACGTCCCTGCTTTTACCGCCGTAGCAAAGGTTCATTCGAGTTTTCGTGAATGTTCCTAAATCTGTGGTGGAAGGGTTAACCTGGGCTGAATATGAAATGGTATAAAATGCTCGCAGGTTTATTTTGGAAGAGCGGACAAGAAAATGAAGTGTCACCCCAGGGAGGAAACGGTATATAGGCTGCGCTGGCACGGTGGTAATGAGGTCAGCGCAGGACAGCACTCGTACATCATGGAAAATTTTAGTACAGTGTATTTCATCAAGGTCAAGCGTGTGTTAATCGCCGCAAGAACATCGAAACACCCCTCGCTCTGGTGGCCTACCACAGAACAGATGATTATTAAATTAATTATTATACATTATAGGCTAATAATTACAGCTCAGGCTCCGCCCACCTTACAGAAAGTTGATAGAATCTGTAACATCGTACTAAAGCCAAACACTTTTAATTTGATGAAGTGAAATTAACCGCATAAGGAAAAAGCAGAAGCAAAAAAAAAAAAAAATGCACATGAGCATGAGACTTTTCTGAGTTGTGGTGGTCCACCTTACAGCAAGAAGGTCCTGGGTTCGTGTCGTGGGCTTTCTGTTTGGACTTAGCATGTTCTTCCTGTACTTGCGTGGACATCCTGCAGATTTTAGGGTTTCCTCGTGAAACACAAAGTCTCACACAGCTACTGTAAACGATTGTATGTATATGTTGTGCTGCGGTGGACTGGTGAGCTGCTCAGTGTTGGCTGAGATAGGCTCCACCTCCCAGCAACTGCAATAGAATCAGATGGGCTGTTCTTGGTCGAGCTGGGTCTCAAGCGGCAGATGCGGAATGACAAACTCCGTATTGACTTAGTCATACTCTTTCACACAGCAGATAATTAAAGGCAGTGTTTGTTTGTTTCTCCACTGCCATCTCCAATATCAGCCCGTCTGTCAACCCTGACTTCCCACAGGAGACAGACGCTTAACGCTGTTCGTATCACCCGCTCAAGAGAGACATCTTGCTTAAATCCACCGAGTCCGAAAAAGAAAACCCCAAAAACTCACCTTCTTATAATCAACACTTCCCTGACACATGCTTGTCAGCTCCCTGGGTAGCAGTACCCTCCCCCCTCCTCCTCCCCCTCCTCCTGCTCCTCCTCCTCCTCTTCCTCCTCCTACTGCTTCTGCTGAAAAAACGAGGATGAACAAGAGTGCACGCGACACACGATGAGGCCCTGATCGCACACGCACACAAACACGCGCAAGTAAACCGATCCCAATGGAGTGTTGTGTGAAGACACAAAACAGGAAGTGAAACAGTGATTCCTGTGAGGATCCTGGTGGTGAATAATATTGTGTCTCCACCTTTTTTTTCAACATGCACACGCCCAGTAAATGTGGGAAAACCATGAGGTCGTTTGCGGCTGAGAGGAAGCAGATGTGCGATATTTTTTGTTGTTGTTGTTGTTGTTAAATTAAGAATATTAAGGTGGTGACAGACGTTTAATGCATTTTCCTTGTGCGCTCTTTAAACAAATGATTGACTGGGGCCGGAGCACCTCCCTAAACAATCTCTGTATGATTGTGTTGAGTGCAGCTGTGTGCAGATTCACTCACGTTTATAATAATACAGCTGTCCAGATGTTACCGTATCGCACCAGAAAATCTGTGAATAATTTTATTTGGGATTGTTGTTTAAAAACATCGAATTAATGACAATGAGAGTTACAGAGGCCACGCCTCCTTTATTAACGCTGAAAGGCTTAATAGTCATGCCTCTCTCATTGACACCAAGGTTCAAAGGCCACACCTCATTCACTGACAAAATCATAGGTAACACCTCCTTTATTAACACTGACAGGCTCAAAGGCCACACCCTGTTCACTAACAAGATCGTAGGCCACACTTCCTTTATTAATACTGATAGGTTCAAAGGCCACACCTCATTTATAACTACTGATGTGCTCAAAGGCCATGCACTCCTTCCCCAACATTATCAGGCTTGAAGGCCACACCTCCTTCACTGACAGTATCATTGGCCACACCTCATTGATTAATACCAACAGTCTTAAAAGCCACACTTCCTTCACTGACACTGATAGGTTTAAAGGCCACACCATCTTTACTGATATCTGTTTGGGTTTTTTACACCCGAGCCACGATGACTCATCAGGGCGGTGCTTATCCCCGGTTTCCGTAGCGTGAAGCAACTAGGAGTTCAACTCCTCCTGGATGGGACGCTATAGTCCATCGCAGGTTACCTTCCCAGTATATTTTACTGGTACCCATTTATACTACTGGGTGAACAGAGGCACACCTGTGGTTAAGACCTCGCCCAGGGCTCTTAGCGCAGTGGGGGTCTAACTGGGATTTGAACACACAACCTCCCGATCATAAGGGCAACACCCTAACCACTACACCACCGACCCCTTCTTTACTGATATTACCAGGCTTATAGGCACTGACAGCATCATAGGCCACACACCTTTTATTAATACTGACAGACTTTCCTGACACTGACAGGCTCAAAGAATGCACTTTCTTCATCGGCAATGATGGACTCATAGACTCCGCCTACTTCAATAATTCTGACAGGTGTGCAGTCGGTGGATGAATAAAAAGTTTTCTTGGTGAATCAAATTTAGTGTACAAGCTTCGTATCTTTCAGTCATGTGATCTACATCATGTTTTGGTTCTATATCGGTTTACAATAACGATAACATGACTGCGTGACCGGAAGAACGATGACGTGTATGGACGATAACTTGGTGATAGGTAGAAAGTGGAGAGGTTGGAGATCAAAGGTTTTATAGACTCTGGGATTTTTCATCTGAATTACAGAAGTTTTCTCATAAATTTAAATAACATTGAAATATTTAAATAAATTCCCTTCAGGGATTTTAATAAAATGTATTTTATTTTATTATAAACACGTCGCCTGGTTTACTGATTAATGCTGAAAATCTTCAAACTCCATACCTCCATAACTCCATACCAAGTCTGTCAGGATCTCCCACCAGACATTCACGTCATGTCTCACTCACTGTTTGGTCGTCGCTGATGATTAAAATCCTTTTGTCATCGATTTAATGTATTCATTTTGTTCAGAGCGCCACCGCCCACATGCCGTACTCATTACCAGTGTGACGATTACACAACGGATTGATCAGAAAACCTTTCTAAAGGTCAAAAGGGCGGTAATGGCCTAGTATTTAAGGTGATGGGTTACTAAACCAAAGGTCAGCAGTTCAATTCCTACTATTACCACTGTTGGGCCCTTGGGCAAGGCCCTTAACCTTCAATTGCTCAGTTATATAAAAATGCTCATTTAGGTTGCTCTGGATAAAAGTGCTTGTTTCTAGACGACTCATTTTAATAGTCAAAAAGCAGTCATTATGGAGACCACGGTGGCCTGACGCTCATTAGAAGAAAGGAAGGAGGGAACCATGGAGGAATAAAACACGGGATGATGAAGGGAATGTCCCAGTCGGGTTCTTAGTGACGTTGTTGTTTTATCTTCTGGAACATTTGTTCTGGGGCGATGCGGTGGTTTAGTGGTCAGCATGTTCGCTTTCAAACAAGTAGTTCCTGGGTTTGAGTCCCGGGCTTGATGAGGGTGTGGCTGTGTGAAGGTTGCATGTTCTACCTGTGCTTGCACTAGTTTCCTCCAACAGTAAAAATATATGCACATCAACTTAACTGGTTGTTCCAAATTGCCCCTAGGTGCAGGTATGGGTGTAAATGGTTGTGCGTTTTGCCCTGTGATGGACTAGTGAGGTGTTCGTTGTGTTCTCCACTTTCAACTCAAATGGCTGAGATAGACTCCAGCTATGCCATAACCCAAGTAGGACAAAACAATTTTGCAAATGAATAAATAAATTACTTTATATGAACGTAATGCTTTTCAAGGCGGTGATAGCCCAGTGGAAGGGTTCTGGATTACTGATCCCAAGGTCAAGGGTTCAAGCCCCACTATCACCAGGTTGTCACTGCTGTCCCCACAGCGGACTAACTGAGTTATCAAAGGCCGGCCTTGTCTCTCACTGTCTGTGCTGGGGGTTCTTGTAAAGGAACCATTGCTGACTTTGATAAAGAGAAGCTGCGGAGCCGTCAGCATGTTACTGCGCTGTGGTCGAGATGGGCACCTGCCTCCCCGTGACACTAAATAGGATTGAGCAGTTAAGAAAATGAATGATTGGATGGCTTTCAGAGATGTATGACATCATGTTTTTTTTTTTTTTTTTTTTTTGAGATGGGAGGAGCTTTAAAATAGATGTGACATCATGTGTTATAAAGGTGTTATAAATGTGTTACATTCCCAGTTTATATTCTGCATCATTTCCATTCTGTTGTGCTTCTGGCTGATGCAGGATCATCGAGTCTATCAGTGTGTTGAAGTTGTGCTGAAGCACAGCCGATGATGATTCAAGTAAACATGGATAATTAATCTGGAGATCATTATGAACGTGTCAGACGAGTTGGGAAGAATCTGTTTCTTTCACTTCATCATAAACTCAGTGAAACTGTGAAGTGATACAAAACTCCAAAAACAGAAACTTAAGACACTCCAGGAAACATGAGAGCACGGTGTAGCACTTAGTGAGACTACCTTACAGCAAGAAGGTCTTGGGTTCGAGCCCCAGGCTTGGCGAGGGTGCCTATATGTGGAGTTTGAGGTTCTTCTGGTGCAAGCATCAGGTTTCTTCTGCATCCTCCGGTTTCCTCCAACAGCCCACTCTGTAGTACTGCCCAGTAGGTTAATTGGCTATTCCAAATTTCCCCTCGGTGTGAGTTTGAGTGCGAATAGTTGTATTTGTTTACCTTACGATGGTTTGATGTGCTGCTCAGGGTGTACTCCACCTTCATCCAGTGTCACCCATTGTCCCGCCCCGAGACCCAATTTAAGATTCATCAATTCAGCCAGTCCCTTAGTCATGTTTGCAATAAAATTTTTTTTTTTCCTTGAAACCCTCCATCAAAGGCATTTACCATGCACATGTGGGTGGGGAAAAAAGAATAACCAAACTCTATCCTTTCATTGTCCTGAGAGAATGCTCCACCCACTTCCAGATACATGAAACCAGTTATAAAAGTCGAGCTGCACTCACAATGTATCATTCAATTATTTTCCCAGCTGTTTAATCCTAATTATGGTCACAATTAAGATGCAGCCCATCTTAACTTACTCTTTGTGAGGCCGAGGTACGACCTGAACAGCTCGCCAGACCATCACAAGCCCAACACAATGATGACCTCTGATACCTAGGGGTGATTTGGAACGGCCAGCAATCCTACTGTGCATGTCTTTCGACCTGTCAGAGGAAACCGGATAACCCAAAGGGAACCCACGTAAGCACGGAGAGAACATGCTAACTCCACACCGAAACGCCCTCGTCAAGCCCAGGACTTAAACCCAGGGCTTTCTTGCTGTGAGGTGACTGTGTGAGCCATTGTACCAGCATGTCACTCCACAATTAATTAAAAATAAAATACAGCCGGTCGTCGAGTTACGAACAAGTTCCATTCCCATGACGCGTCGTAACCCGGGATTCTGCATAAGTTGGATTTTTTTCCCCTAAATACCACCTACATCTCTAAATAACTCCCCAAATACATGCATTATACTTCATAGTCTTGGGAAAACAGTACAGGCAATTAAAATAGACATTTCAATTAAAATAAAAGAACTATATAATCATGTTATCCACGTTAAAAACTTGCTCCGAAAGATATCCGCCCTCTCGGATAACCTTGGCTAGATCATCCGGAAAAGCTTTCGCAGCCGTTTCATGTGCGGATGCAGCCTCACCTTGGACCTTGAGATTATGAAGGTTGGCACGGGCCTTGAATCTCACAAACCAGCTCCTGCTGGCGGTAAATTCCTCCTTCTCGCTATCCTCACCTTTCTGCTCTTTCAGAGTTCGAATCCTTCTCTATTTTCTTACGTACCTATATTTAGTGGCGTCATAAAATCGAAACGTCGTAAGTCGAGAAGCACGTATGTCAAGGACTGCTTGCATATGCATGATGAAATAAACAGTTTCTGTGTGGAGTTTACTGCACATGTTCTCCCAGCGCTTGCACAGGTTTCCTCCCGGTATTCAAGTTTTCTCACACAGTGCACAGACACACACACACACAGTCGGCTAACTGCGTTCAAGTCGTAGCAGGATCGTGTTAAATATCGGCACGACACTGAAGACGGAGTCACTTCCACATCCTCCTTTTAAAGCGTCACTGATTTCCAGCAGCACCGCCGTCTCCTCATTTCACTGTCAGCCATCAACGATCCGCGTCTTGTTAACACCGTTTGGGAGCTGCTTTATTGACCGGGTTTTGAAATCCTATCCTGATTGTTGGGGCATTTGTGCCTTTTTTTGATGACTGCTGATTGCATTGTGGCCCCCCTGCAAATTAAGTAAGGAAGAGTGAATGGGATGTGGCATTTAATTACGGTGCGCTTCACAATAGTGGCTAATTTACAGGATAAAGACTCCCCGGAGATTAGCGACGATTGTTCGGCGAGTTCTGAATGAGCTTTCTGCCGAGGAGAGCGCGGCTATGAAGGCTCACTTAATGACTGAGAAGAGATGATCATCCACACAACACGACCCCCACACACATCGTTTGGTGTTGATGTTTTAGTTGTAGTGGTTTTTATGCATTATCTCATCAAGAAGGCCTCAGAATTGCACACCGTTCTTTTAATAACTTTTCGCCATATTTTGGAGTCGTGCTATATGACTACAGCGAGGATTGAATACCGAATCATTATTCAGACCCTGACTGCATATTCACTTCACACTAAAGAGTTATTCCAATGGAAAGGATGTCAATCAGATGAGGTGTAATTCCTGGAGGAATGATTTTTTTAATAGAAAGAAAAGTTAATGAAGTTTATTTTATGGCAATGACATTATACATCTGGTTGGTCAAGGCAGGGGATATAATTTGCATACAAAACGGTGCGTATCTGACTGGCAGGTTAGTGGTTAGCTAGCGACACTCTGCACTCTGATCTTAAGCAGGTCCCTGTGAAGTGTTCAGTTTTTTGAAGAGAAAAATAAATACAGCAGTAGCATGACTTATGAAATTAATCTGTTCCGAAGGCGAGCTCGTACATCAAAATGTTTTTTAGATAAAACATTTTCTTCCCATCGGAATTAAAAGATAACCAATTAATCCGTTCCAATCCCCTCCCAAATTAATATAACCTGACACAAACATGTATATTGCACCTAATATATTAAAGATAAACATGTAAAAACAATAAATATTTAATAATAATAATAATAATAATAATAATAATAATAATAATAATAATAATGCAGTGGTGGTCTAGTGGTATGGGGCGCTGGATCGCTGATCCAAAGGTTGGGGGTTCGAGTCCCACTCTCCACAAGGTTGTCACTGTCCTCCCTAGAGCAGCTAACTGGGTTATCAAAGGCCGGCCATGTCTCTCACTGTCTACGGTGTGAGGCATGTAAAAGAACCATTGCTGACTTTCGTAAAGAGTAGCTGCAAAGCCGTCGGCGTGTTTCCGCCCTGCGATGGCCTGGCGAGCTGTCCAGGGTATACTCTGCCCTCGCCCAAAGTTGGCTGGGATGGACACCAGCCTCCCTGCGACCCTAATTAGGATTAAGCGGTTACAGAAAATGAACTGAACTGAACTGATAATAATAATAATAAAAATAATAATAATAGTACATGTACATTAACATTAATAATAATTAATAATAAATGATAATAAAACAAGAATAAACAATAACTCAACTAACCCTCATGCCATGTCATGTGGGTCCGAAGATGTCACATGGGCAGGCATGAGGTGGTGTGTGACAGAGGAGGAGAAGAATTTTGTGCATGTACATGCTACGAATGTCAGCGAGGAAAGGCTTGTGGTGAGCTCCCACAAGGCCAGTGCTTCTTAAATAAGGGAGTGCGGTATGATGCTGGGGAGGGGGGGGGGTGACCCTGGGGTACATGCTTTTTTGCCATACTGTATCCGGATTAAGTGTAATTGCACATCTTCTACAGTACCTGGCAGTGGCGCTCTCACTGTGTTCCCTATTGTGTAGGGGGAAAGCACAGAGCAAATGATATGAACTGCAGTCTTCTTTTACTTTCGGCTGTTCCCTTCAGGGGTCGCCACAGCAAATCATCCGCCTCCACCTCACCCTGTCCTCCGCATCTTCTTTTCTGACTCCAACGACCTTCATGTCTTCCTTCACCACATAGTAAACACTATTTATAGTCACATGTGGGGCACTGGGAAGGGGGGGGGGGGTGAAATATATTTTTTTCCTATAGAGGGCGTCACAGAAAATAATTGAGATACGCTGCACAAGGCATTCTCGGAGCATGGAGGAATACACGCGGAAGCATACGAGGCTAATCAGCCCGGAAAAGCCATTTTCCCAAAAATCAAAATTTTGCTGGTTGGATGGGGTGGATTTTTGGTGGCTCGAAGCTCGTATCATGGATAATTCATTATAAAAGACACTCGTAACTTAAGGTAACTCTGTACAGGAAATATGTTGGTAATAAAGAATATACTAAAGTTCTCGCTGCTTCAGAAGTGGGTGAGTAACAGAATCGGATGTGGATTAAAACAGGCTCTGGTTTAAAATACCATCATCGACTTGGTCAGTACAGAGAAATCCCATTTTTTCCAAAGATCTCGTCTTCCACTTCACGTTTTGGTTATTATTTATTTTACATTCGATAACTTGGATTAATAAAACAAGCTTTCGAGCTTTTGTGAAGTATAAATTATTTCTAACAATTCTGTTGGGATTTGCTGAATTTGAAACTAAAACATGTTCGCATAGAATATGAAGCCTCTTCACTTAAATGGCTGAAAATTACATGCAACAATGCTAACACTGTTAGCCTTGTGAAAGATACATGATCTGATCTATGCATATTTATTTCATATCTGACATCATGTGACCTGGTTGCTAGCATTGCATCCGCTAGACCAGGGGTCGGCAACCCGCGGCTCCGGAGCCGCGTGCGGCTCTTTCACCTTTCTGGTGCGGCTCCATGGCTTTTCAAAATAAAGTTGTGCTTTACGGTGGCTGACTGGTGCACCACAAAGTGCTTAGTTACTCACACAGCAAAGGGCCGGTGTGGGTGCAGGTTTTCACTTCAACCAAACAATAGCCACACCTTCCACCTGTTCCCACCAATCACTGATCATCAAAAGAAAAGAAAAAAAACCTAGAGTAGACATTACTATTTCAATTCTGAATTGGAGCCATCTTCGTGAGCCACCTTGCTTTAAGTCTTAAACAGTCATGTGATCCCACCAAGATGGCCCCACTTCAGAATTGAAACAGTGATGTCCAATCTAGGTTTTTTTTTTCACCTGAATGATCTGGGTACCCTTCCAATGCTCTTTTCGGGTTGAAAATTACATAGATGAAAATTAAGAGTCACAGATGTGGGCGGATATTTATTTGGTGTGGGCGGGGTGATTTTGTGTGTGTCCACAAGAACACAAGAACACACACAAAATCACCCCGCCCACACCAAATAAATATAAAAGAGCCCTAAAAGAGCTCATGGCAAGCAGCAGTGCGGTGAGAGAGAGATTTTTTTCTGCCACCGCGGTTTGTAATTCAGGAACAGAAATCACAGCTGAAGGAAGAGATGTGGATGAGATTTGTTTATACACAGCAATCTCCAGATTAAATAACTGTCCTCACTGTGGTTCAGTCTCCACTCTGAGAATGGGTCGGTCAGTGCAGCATTAAGCATTAATATTTATTTAAAAGAATGTTGAGCAGGCTCCTTCTTAAAATAAGTCTTCAAATACTTTTCCGTGTTGGTGTCATTTTTGTAAATTAAAACTATGACAAAACAACATTAATATAACGAATAAAGAAAAGAAGATCCCACGAAGGGCGTGATTGGTGAGGTTGGCAACCCAACCCGTTACACATCTGGCTGCAGCCCGTCCAGCTTCGTGGGATGGATATTCTTTTTCTTTATAAAAACACAAGAAGCATTCGAACACATTCATTCATTTTCTGAACCGCTTAATTCTAATTCGGGTCGCGGGGAGGCTGGCAATTTTTTTTTAATCTAAATGTTTTTGTTGCAAACAGAATTGTAATGTAATGGTCTCTGCAGTCGTTTAAATCAATGTAACATATTGTTATTTTATATTAACATGAAGGAAAAAGGGGAAAAACATTATATGCAGTGTGATTTGATTTAAAATGTCAAAAAAAGGATTTGTGGCTCCCAGTGTTTTCTTTAATGTGGAAAACGGGTCCCAATGGCTCTTTGAATGGCAAAGGTTGCCGACCCCTGCGCTAGACCAACGCGTTTTTCATTTAGAAATATTTTTTTGTGACTTTTTGTTCAACATGTAAATGAAGCACCATCTCGCATTCACATATTTTGACTTTTTGACCAAGGACTTGTCTCGCTTGCGTCCCCTCATTAATAAGAGGTTATCAACACCGTCACACGTGACAGTTGCCGCTTGAAGGGGAAGCAACAGAATTAACGTGAGGTGAAAGTAAAGGCCCGAAGTGTTCTTATTATGATAATGATTACATTCGCTAATTAAATGTATTCATCTTGAATACCAATTAAGATAAAGGATACCGCGTGAGGACTGGAAACATGTCTTCCAGTGACCGCTTTGCTCTTTTTAGTCCTCATCACAGTCCTTTCGAGGGCTGCCACAGCCACGCGGTTTGATTTAACATGGCCTCAGAGCACAGCCTTAAACAATCACACCCTCATGAATTATTCATCAGGACGAGACTGGGTTTATATCCAGACACGGAAATCCGAGGCACTCTTACCACTCGCTCTTATTTCTTCTCTAAACAGCCAACTATGGTTTCTGTATATTTTAGAAATAGGCAAACGTTCACAGTCACGATTCTGACTCGTCTGACACTGACTCTTGAAAACAACGCAAAACTTATTCAAGGCTATAATTGATAAAAACAAAAGAAAGAATTATATTTAAAATTAAATTCCCATTTCTAGCCAGGCACCAAAATGTCTTTTGAAGATGTGTTTTCATTCCGATATTCAAAACCAAAGTGCCCTAGTTCCATAAAAATGTAATTCACGGTCCGTGATTATGCAAATCAGAAACACCACCTCAAAGTCGACAAGCCTCTCCTCGTTTCCACTCGGTAAAGATTTCCTGTATGATCAGAATTAGTATATTACAACCTAATTGGGTTTTTGTTAACCCTTGTTAACTCTTTGAGTGTTATTATTATGTTATTATTTTTATTATTATTATTATAATTATTATTATTATAATTATTATTATTATAATTATAATTATTATTATTATTATTTTGTTGTTATTATTATTACTATTATTATGTTATTATTATTATTATTATTGGGGGCAGTGGTGGTCTAGTGGTATAGGGCGTTGGATCGCTGATCCAAAGGTTGGGGGTTCGAGTCCCACTAACTGGGCTAACTGGGTTATCAAAGGCGGGCCATGTCTGTCACTGTCTATGGTGAGAGGTTGATGTAAAAGAACCATTGCTGACTTTCGTAAAGAGGAGCTGCAAAGTCATCAGCGTGTTTCTGTCTCTTGCTAAAAAAGGTTGTGACAGGAAGAGCATCCGACGTAAAAACCTCTGCCAAATCAAACGTGCGAATCACATGATTCGCTGTGGCGACTCCCAAATAAAAGGGAAAAAGCCGAAAGGAGGACAAATGATAATTATTATAATTATTATTAGTGTTATTATTATTTTGTTGTGTTGAGGGTGTTTCCTTGGCATTTTTGATTAGGGAAAAGTAGTGATAAATTTTTTAACTGAAAAAAATAATTTGGTCATTAAATGGTTAATGATGTATCACGGTTTGAAGTAAAGCTCAATATTAAATTTAATTCATTTTTTTAAAAAATGCAAGAAACAAGAACCTCATGATGGAGAAATCTAAATTATGCTTTCAGTTCAATTTATCCAGTGAACGCTGGTTTGTTAAACTGTTTCCAAAAATAAACTTTACCTGGGGGAACCTTTACCTGCTGTCGATCTCCAACTTCTGTTACTTTTCCAACTCAGATGAATTTCCATTCCAGCTGTAAACAGATGTTTATCACTATTAATGGCTACAATCGGTGAGATGGAATTTAAACATTGCAATCACGTGAAGGAGAAGACGACAGTTAATTTCAATCCGAACTCCATATTAAAATCTGTGTAACGTCTGAGAGCTACAGCCATCAGTTTGAGCACTGAGTCGCTGAATAATGACGTCATCAGGGCTGAAGATAACATGGAGGAGTTTCAATTGCTTTCAACATCAATTCGGTGTGTGTTCAAATACATAAATCCTGGTGTAGGCGGAGCTTCCCACCACAAAGGAAATGATCTGTTAAATTATGGTACGGTCCTATACCTGTATATCTTAACTCGAACCCTGATGACATCATCATTCCGAGACTCCCTTTTCAAAAAATGGCCGATAAAAATCATTCAAACTGAATTAACCAGCTTACAGTTTACACCGAGAAAGAAATTTAAATAAGATTCGCTTTTAACAAGTGCTGGCTCCTCCTGTAGCCTTTTGGAATGCAGTGATATTTATTAATTAATTCATTTTATAAGCTGCTTAATCCTAATTAGGGCCATGGGGAGGCTGGTGGCACAGCTCAGCTGACTCTGGGCAAGGGTGGGGTACACCCTGAACTGCTCACCAAGCCATCACAGGGCTACTAGTCACACCCACTCTCACCCCTATGTATGACTTGGCAGAGCCTATTAGTCTACCGTGCATGTTTTTGGCCTGTGGGAGGAAACCGGAGAACCCAGAGGAAACCCACACAAGCATGGGGAGAACATGCAAACTCCACACAGAAACAGGGACTCGAACCCAGGACCTTTTCACTGAGGGGTGGACATGTGAACCACTACGCTGCCGTGTTGCCACTGTGAAATTAATTATTTTTTTATTTACATATTAATTAGTTTTGATTAAACATTTCAGAAAATGAATAAATGAAAATAGTTTGTTTACTGGACCAAAATGACGGATGTGTTTGTTTCCTGAAGATACAGGTTTTAAAACCCGTTGCCTTTTTCCTTCCATCTTTGACCTAATCAAAATCCTTCCACATGATTAACATATTCAGAATAATTATTATGAAACAGCGTACAGTATTAATAATGAATGGAAACGGGAAGTTGTTTATCCTCGTGCTGCAGTGATGCTGCATGTAATACATGATAAACCCCTCCCCCAAAGCAACGGTGCCATATTTTACATAGAACTAAAATATTCAGCGCTCGGTGTGATAACTCAGCGCTCAGCCTGCTTCAGTAATAACCTAGAAATAGCCGAACACGTTTCACTAATAACACACCATGTTTTAATAATAACCGTAATCATTTAACATGGCAAAGTCGCGGCTCAGTGGTTGGCACAGTCACCTCACAGTGGGAAGGTTCTGGGTTCAAGTTCTGGTAAAAAGCAGGAAAAAAATATGGAAGAAGAGGACAAGCATAGTAATAACTGAGAATATTATAGTATAATAATCAGGTAATTACTGAACAGGATGTCATGAACATTCACTAATTAATGAATAGCAAACAGATCATGTTTCAAACTAAGGGAACATTAAGAATGGTAATAACTATTCAATAATAATAATAATAATAATAATAATAAACCGACCTACTATTAATAGCCCATGCTTCATAATGAATTAACAGCTAAGTAATAGCTAATCAATAACTTATTAATGTTAATTTTATATATATATATATATATATATATATATATGTATATATATGTATATATATATATATATATATATATATATATATATATATATATATAGAGGATTTTCTGAGTAGATCCTTCCGTAGGAGAGTGCTCAATACTTTTTGGTAGAGCAAATAAACAAAAATAAAAGGACAGGACAAAGACTTTCTATTGAAACTCCATTTATCACTACAGATCTGTTTCGAGGGGTGGTGAAACCATCCTCTCTCTTCAGGTGATTATAGAAGAATCCTTTCATCATATTATATCATTATATCATTCTTCTATAATCACCTGAAGAGAGAGGATGGTTTCACCACCCCTCGAAACAGATCTGTAGTGATAAATGGAGTTTCAATAGAAAGTCTTTGTCCTGTCCTTTATTTTTGTGTGTATATATATATATATATATATATATATATATATATATATATATATATATATATATATATATATATATATATATATATATACATACATATACTAGTCCTTCTCAAAAAATTAGCATATTGTGATGAAGTTCATTATTTTCTGTAATGTACTGATAAAAATTAAACTTTCATATATTTTAGATTCATTGCACACCAACTGAAATATTTCAGGTCTTTAATTGTTTTAATACTGATGATTTAGGCATACAGCTCATGAAAAACAAAAAATGCCTATCTCAAAAAATTAGCATATCATGTTCAGGTCGTCTAAACGAGCTATTAACCTAATCATCTGAATCAATCAATTAACTCTAAACACCTGCAAAAGATTCCTGAGGCTTTTAAAAACTCCCAGCCTGGTTCATTACTCAAAACCACAATCATGGGTAAGACTGCCGACCTGACTGCTGTCCAGAAGGCCATCATTGACACCCTCAAGCAAGAGGGTAAGACACAGAAAGAAATCTCTGAGCGAATAGGCTGTTCCCAGAGTGCTCGATCAAGCCACCTCAGTGGGACGTCTGTGGGAAGGAAAAAGTGTGGCAGAAAACGCTGCACAACCAGAAGAGGTGACCGGACCCTGAGGAAGATTGTGGAGAAGGGCCGATTCCAGACCTTGGGGGACCTGTGGAAGCAGTGAACTGGGCTACAGGTGCCACATTCCCCAGGTCAAGCCACTTTTGAAGCAGAAACAGTGGCAGAAGCGGCTGACCTGGGCTACAGAGAAGCAGCACTGGACTGTTGCTCAGTGGTCCAAAGTACTTTTTTTCGGATGAAAGCAAATTTTGCATGTCGTTCGGAAATCAAGGTGCCAGAGTCTGGAGGAAGACTGGGGACAAGGAAATGCCAAAATGCCTGAAGTCCAGTGTCAAGTACCCACAGTCAGTGATGGTCTGGGGTGCCATGTCAGCTGCTGGTGTTGGTCCACTGTGTTTTATCAAGAGCAGGGTCAATGCAGCTAGCTATCAGGAGATTTTGGAGCACTTCATGCTTCCATCTGCTGAAAAGCTTTATGGAGATGAAGATTTCATTTTTCAGCACGACCTGGCACCTGCTCACAGTGCCAAAACCACTGCTAAATGGTTTACTGACCATGCTATTACTGGGCTCAATTGGCCTGCCGACTCTCCTGACCTGAAGCCCATAGAGAATCTGTGGGATATTGTGAAGAGACACCAGACCCAACACTGTGGATGAGCTTAAGGCCGCTATCGAAGCATCCTGGGCCTCCGTAACACCTCAGCAGTGCCACAGGCTGATTGGCTCCATGCCACGCCCGCATTGAAGCAGTCATTTCTGCAAAAGGATTCCCGACCAAGTATTGAGTGCAGAACTGAACATAATTATTTGAAGGTTGACTTTTTTTGTATTAAAAAGACTTTTTTTGAATTGGTCGGATGAAGTATGCTAATTTTTTGAGATAGGAATTTTGGGTTTTCATGAGCTGTATGCCAAAATCATCAGTATTAAAACAATAAAAGACCTGAAATATTTCAGTTGGTGTGCAATGAATCTAAAATATATGAAAGTTTAATGTTTATCAGTACATTACAGAAAATAATGAACTTCATCACAATATGCTAATTTTTTGAGAACTAGTATATATATATATATATATATATATATATATATATATATATATATATAACAAACATAATATTAATGTTTAATGTACATGTATTATTATTATTAAATATCTATTGTTTATACATGTTTATCTTTAATATATTAGGTGAAATATACGTGTTTGTGCAAGTTATATGAGTTTGGGAGGGGCTTTTAATGGATTATTTGGTTTTCTATTATTTCTGATGGGAATTTTTGTTTTATCTAACAAATTTTTTACTTACGAGCTCGCCCTTGGAATGGATTAATTTCGTAAATCAAGGTACCACTGTATATGATTCAGTATTACTATTTTAATAAATTGCACCAATTTTACTTGCCCTGATATTCAGGTCCGCCATGAGCTGCCAATCATTCAGAAGGTTTTCTTGCATATGCGGAAAGTTAGGAGGTACGCATACAGTTAATCTGATGTGTAACCATGGCAACAATTGTTATCTTAAAGAAATATCAGTAAATTGTTTTTTTCCCCCATATCATCATATTATATCAGAGGAAATTTTCTTTGAGAAATTTCAACGATGTTTGGCTTTGTGTGGTGTTAACTCCGTCATCTGATATCCGGACGCTTCATTGATCGTTATCTTTATTATTTCACGTAGCCCTGTATAACGCCATGACGATCGTCCACATCATTGTCGTCATCATTAATGGCGGCGCGACGGTACATATTACAGTGTCGTTGTTTGTGTGCAGGCTGCGAGACTGAAGAATTGATCAGGACGAGATTGCAAACACAGGCTTTTCACAGCTGCTTCATAAGTCATGGGAAAGTAATAAAAGCTGCCCAGTGAAGCATTTGAATCCAATTACCTTCTACAGAATGCTGCTGTAATCCAATTATAATTCTTCCACTTCTCGGGAATCATAATAACTTATTTTCTTTGCTTTGGAAGACAGTGATTAATGCTGACTCGTATGACCTTTGACCTGAAGATGAGAAATAGTGTGCGGTGAAGAAATTGAGAAAACGGGACCAGAGAACTACGACCCGATAGTTTCTGTATTTAAAACTCAAACTCGAAATTCCATCTGAAATGACCCTTATGGGATTCTGTACGCACTTCCTTTAAAAACAGGAAGTCAGAGAGACATGAGGCAGATGTGGTCAACTCAACAGACAACAGGGTGCACCAAACCATCATCAAATCCAAACTACGTAACAAAATAGATTAGCTTAAACTAGCTAGCAATGACTCAGAGCCCTAACTCCGCCCCTTCCAATCAACATCACCAGGTTGGGAAAGAGAACACCATGCAATTGACACATGGTAAAAACACACTCATAGGTTTGGCTTAATGCTAATTATTTGCTCTATGGAGCGAGACACGCCCTTGGGGGCGGGCCTATAAGTTCTTAAGAGCACCAAAATGGTTGCATACATGATGAGTTATTTAAAAATTGTAATCTATTCCCTAATCAAAATAAAATATTGGTTCACCCTACGAGGGATACCCCCGTCACAGTCTCACAGCTCGGGACAATTCAGAACGGCCACCTAGCCTAATGGGCATGTCTTTGGACTGCCGGAGGAAATCGATGTACACAGAGGAAACCCACACCTGCCTGAGGATAAACATTAAAAAAAAAAAAACGTCCTTGTCCAGCACGGATTCAAACCCAGGACCTTTTTGCTGTGAAGCGGATGTCATGTCCACAACGCCGCCATGTCGCCCTGGAATGTATTATATTGTCGTGTTGGTGATGTTCTGATCCTGAGGATTAATCATCAAGATAAATTAGTAAACACATCACATAAACTGCATTGCTTCTCTCACGATGGAAAAAAAGAACAAGTCTCTGGCCGTGATTTGATTTATTTATCGGCAATCATGGACTTTATTAATCGATATAAAATAGACACCAGGGAAAATAGCTTCCTCTTTCCGGTCCTTGTATTTAATGATAATTTCTCACTTTTTCTCAAAAAAAAACCAAAACAAAACAAAAAACAAAACAAAGCAAAAGTCAAAATAATCCCACAGAAAGTTTGGACTGAAAAAACAAAACCAGGTAACGTGGAACCGTGTTTCTGTGCAGGATCGTCTGAACACCGACGAGGAAAAAAGACACAATATCGAGGGGTTCAAAACACCGAGTGGCACTAGAGCGTCTGCTGGCCAAGGTTCTCCTGGAAAAGTGCCGCGAGCGAGTGGACTTCAGGCCAAGAGGCGCCCAGCTGGAGCGTCTCGGGTTCGGACGAAGGATCCGGAAGGTCCAGAGAGCTGATGGAGCCCGTCGGAGAGCCCTGGCCTTCATACGCGTAAGTCTGTAGCGAGTCATACGGAGGTCCGCTCATGTCCTGATCCGCCTCCTCTACCTTCAGCTGGATCACATCCTGGATGTCCTGAATGGGAAGTGACAGGGACACGGACACAGAAGGACTCAGCATATCTGCCCCTCCGCTGGGCTCGCACCGAGCCTCCTCTTTCTTTCTTCTCCGTTTATTACGAGCCTCCGCCGCAGCCTCGGGGTTCCTCAGAGCCGCCATGTCGAAGGCCTCGGTGTCCTCCTCGCCTCCGCCTTCATCATCGTAGGTCACCACGTTCTCCCTGACGTCCTCCTCGGAAATGATCAGTGTCTCTTTCTTGCTCTTTTTGCTCCGCAGGGTGATAAACAGAACCACGATTGCTGAAAAAAACAATAAGAAGCTCAGTCGGTTAAGCGCCTAGCATTAGCCATGCTTTCTATTGCTAGCTTTAGGACAACTGTCTTACCCAGCAGAATGAGGACGCAGAGCAGGATGGCGATCAGAGCGCCGGTGCTCAGGCCGGCGGATGAGAAGAACGCTTGGGGTCGGCAGGTCGGAGACCGGAGCCCACGTTGGCACGGACACACCCGCAGAATAAGGGTGGTGGTACTGCTGAGCGCTGGCTCTCCTCCATCCCACACCACCACGGCTAGTTGATGGAACTCCTGATCGGACCGACTGAACCCCCTGCGCCGGGCCACGATGCTTGCGCTGCTGTCTGTGAGATAGACGGAAGGGAGGGCAGGATTAGAGATGGTTCTCTTTAACTTTCAGGATTTATTCCAGTCTTCCTTTCGGCTTTTTCCCTTTTACTCGGGAGTCGCCACAGTGAATCATCTGATTCGCACGTTTGATTTGGCAGAGGTTTTTAGGTCGATGCCCTTCCTGTCACAACCCTTTTTAGCAAGGGACAGAAACACGCTGACGGCTTTGCAGCTCCTCTTTACGAAAGTCAGCAATGGTTCTTTTACATCAACCTCTCACCATAGACAGTGAGACACATGGCCCGCCTTTGATAACCCAGTTAGCTGCACTGGGGGGGGGGACAGTGACAACCTTGTGGAGAGTGGGAGTTGAACCCCCAACCTTTGGATCAGCGATCCAGCGCCCTGTACCACTAGACCACCACTGCCCCTCCTTCAGGATTTATTCCAGTATTTTACGATATTTATGAGTTTTTTTTTTTTTTTTTTCCCCTTTCAGCTTTTTCCCTTTCTCGGGAGTCACCACAGTGGATCATCTGATTCGCACATTTGATTTGGTTCATAGGTTTTTAGGTCAATGCCCTTCCTGAAACAGCCTTTTTAGCAAGGGACAGAAACACGCTGACGGCTTTGCAGCTCCTCTTTACGAAAGTCAGCAATGGTTCTTTTACATCAACCTCTCACCATAGACAGTGACAGACATGGCTGGCCTTTAATAACCCAGTTAGTGCACTGGGGAGACAGTGACAACCTTGTGGTGAGTGGGACTCGAACCCTCAACCTTAGGATCAGCGATCCAGCGCCCTCTACCACCAGGCCACCACTGCTAGTTTTAGGGTTTAAAATTAAATATATTCATTGATTTTAAATATTTTTGGAGGTACAGCGCTGTAGCGGTTAGCAACGCGGAACTCCCAAGTTCGGGTCCTGGGCTCTGCGACGGTGTCCCTGTGTGGACTTTTGCATGTTTGCGCTTGAGTAAGTTTCCTCTGGGTACTCCAGTTTCCTCCCACGGTCCGAAAAACATCCACAGCACATTAACTGGCTGCTTCGAATCGCCCCAGGCGGAAGAGTGAGTTTCAATGGTTGTATGTGTTTTGGCCCTGCCGTAGACTGCTGAGCTGTTCAGGATATACCTTCGCCTTGCAATGGACTCCAGCCTGTCGTGACCCAAAATGGATTAAGAAGCTCGGTAAAATAATAAAAAAAGAATATTAAATATTAATAGAAAACACAACAGCACTAAGAAAATTAAAACAAAAAATCCACTAATTTGATTATGGGTGTGGCCTAATATGCAAATATACATATTTTATTTTGTTATACCTCTTTTTTTCGCTCTGTGTCACATTATTTTATTTACTCAGAATTTTTTTACTGTTCTGTTGATGTTATATGTATTTATTTGGTTTGATTGACAGTTCTTTTTGTCCGAGGTTTCACCTGAAAGGTCCTCAATCAACAAACTCTGATTGGTCAGGATAATTACTAAAAAGATCAAGCTTAATCACCGTCTCGAAAATTAAAAAGATTTTTTTTCCTTCATCGCTTTTCTCTTCCACATACTGTATTACCCGTTCTTACCCTCCTCACATTTTCCCTCATTCTATATTTCTCTCTCTCTCTCTCTCTCTTTCTCTCTATCCACCACCTGTACCCCCTGTCCCTCTCCGTTCCCCTCCCCCTCCTGGCTCTTTCTCTCTCTCTCATTTTAATTTCTCTTTCTCTCTTTCTGCCTCCCCCTCTCCACACCCTCTCTTTCTCGCTCTCCCTCTCTACCCCCTTTCTCCCCCCTCCCTCTCCCCATCTCCCCTCCCCTCCCCACTCACCCCCTCTCCCCTCCCCATTCACCGCCTTCTCTCACACCCCCTCCCCCACTATATCTCTCACCCCCCCCCCCTCTCCCTCTCTCCCCCCTCTCTGTATTAAACCCTACAGCATATGTGTGATCACGTTCATCTTGGCTTCAATGTTGATTCTGGTCTCTGAGGAGCAGAGGCACAGCAGGTGATGGATGGATGGAGGGAGGGAGGGAGGGAAGGAGGGAGAGATGGTGTGAGAGGGGGCACATCTCCACTTCAGCGTCTTATCTGACTCTGCATGCCAAATACTGTGTGCAAACAAACACAGCTGGAGAGGCTTTCCACCTGCTCATCAGCATCATCATCATCATATCCACCACCACCCTCCTCCTCCTCATGCACCACTCCATCACCATGCGTCATACCTTTCTTTTCACAGACCAGTCATGTGACACACTTCCAAAGATGATTCACACAAAAGCTGTAAAGTCCGGGAAATCAAGCCCAGCACAGAGCCAAGGAGCAACAGCAGTATACATCAATCAAGAAGATTGACAGACACAAAAACCACACTTCTGTTCCTCAAACCTTCTTTTCAGAGATGCACAAGCCACGCCTTCTTAACATGTTTCAGAGCTGCATAAGACGGACACACCTTCTGATCTGGAGTTCCAAGGAAATAGGCCACACCTCCTCCTTAAACTTATTTCACAAATGCATAGGCCACACCGCTTTTCGCATGAGCATAGGACACAATTCCTTAAATAGAGATTACGGATGCATAGGCCACGCCCCTTTTCACAGATCCCAAAGCCAAACCGTCTTAACTCGGATTTACAGACACATAGGCCACACCTCCTTAACTATATTTCACAAATCTATAAACATTTCCTTCAGCAATACATTTCAATGCTCCATAAGCCAAACCCCTTAACTAAAATTTATGTTAATTTATGGTTAATTATATTATACAAATGCATAAACCAGACCTCCTTTCACAGGTGCACGGGACACATATTTCACAAATCTATAAACCACACCTCCTTTCATATATTTCAAAGATCCAGAAGCTACATCTACTTAACAATGATTTTGTGATAAATAGGCCACACCTCCTTATGATTTATAGACGCATACACCACACCTCGCTAACCAGGATTTAACAATACACAAGCCACACCTCTTTAACAATTTTCCCACCAGAAGCTAAAGCTAGATGCCCTGAGGAAATGCCTTTAGTGTAATGTCTGGCCTTACGAGACATCGGTACATGGACAGAACGTCAGGGAGAACGTGGTGATGTACGACGTCGAAGTGGGAGGCGAGAAACACACCGAGTCCATCTACATGGCGGCTCTGAGGAACCCTGAGGCTACAGCGGAGGCTCGTAATAAACGGAGGAGGAAGAAAGAGGAAGGTCAGTGCGAGGAGGGCAGAGGATATGCCGAGTCCGTCCGTGTCCGGGTCCCTTTCTGTTCAGAAAATGTGCGACTGGTACGTACATGGCCAGATATGCCACGCCTTCTGCGCTAACACTGACAGATATCCAGGACCACACATGCTGTTGTTTTTCCATGTGGAAGTTATTTATTTGCAGTTGGAAAAAAAAGAAAATTCTGAAACAAACTGCAGTAAAGCTTTAAAATCTCTTACAGCAGCTCTGTGAGCTCTCCGAGTCTCCCGGCGCCTGTTTCTTATCTCCCTGTTTGCTTCGTTAAACCCTCACAGCCCTCTCCATGCCTCCTCCATCGTTATTCCCTCGTTCCCCATTTCTTTCAGCCCTCTAAAGGAGTAAGTCTGCCTTCTGCGCATGAATTATTTCAGTTGAGGACTTCACATTTCGGTCCGACCATCTCCCAAAAAAATCCCATAAAAATACCATGGGTACACGGTCATGGAGTCGGTTTCCAGGGCAACAACACCGATGGCCTCTTGATATGAGAAGAGTGTTATTTGATGAGGGAAAGAACAAAGATCTACGTGACAACACAACGTGTTAAATATGTTTGTCTTGAGGCGTCCGTGCTTTACTCAGAGCGGACGAGGGATTTGGTGTTCATGAGGTGAATTTTAATAGAAAAGACAAGAAAACCGAAGGAGAGGACAGAAGGAAAGAAAACAGAAGAGACAAGAAGAAAGACAGGAGAAGACAGGAGAAGAAAGAGAGGAGGGAAGAGAGAAGTAGAGAAGAAGAATAAAGAGAAGCTCCTCAGGATTTGCTCTGGCGAGGTGACGGCTTGCTGTCGTGGGGTTTTCTCCACGTTGTCTGGTGTCTTCCCTCCACACTAGTAGATTCCAGTAGTTCAAAAAATCCTTCCACAAACAGCCTGCATTTTTTTGGTCATATGACTTTAGCGGCATTATGACAGAATGGTCCTGTGCTGGTCTGGATGAGGCAGAACCTGCGTAGTTCACATACGAAATATGTCTTATATGTCTCTTGTGCAGAAAATACGTCTGCAGGTGAAATCGTATAACGCTCATACGGAATTCATATGATTGTTGCATGACTGAAAAATCCTCGCACAATATTCCTGTGATACTTGGTTGACATGTGGGGCCGGTGGGATAGTGGTTCGGGTGCCGTGCTCATGATTGGGAGGTTGTGTGTTCGAATCCTAGTTTGACCCCCACTGTGCTAAGACCCCTGGGCAAGGTCTCAACCACAAGTGTGCCTCTGTTCACCCAGCAGTATCAATGGGTTCCAGTAAAATATACTGGGAAGGTAACCTGCCATGGACCAGCGTCCCATCCAGGAGAAGTTGAACCCCTGGTCGCTTCATGCTACGGAAACTGGAGATAAGCACCGCCCTGATGAGCCACTAGTCTCAGGTGGAAAAAGCCCAACGGACTTTACAACATTTAGTTGGTTGACATACAGGACGCCTACTGTACGGCTAAACCGAAGATTGTTGTAAAAATGTCGTACGTTTATAAAATGTCGTATGTTTAACATAACAGAGAATTACTGACCCACCCCAAAAAAATCGTACATAAGTTGTATGTCTGCGAATCATATCCCGTAACACATTGAACTGCAGATCCAAGAGGGACCTGATGTCGAGAATTAGCTAGAAGATGGAACAATGTTTAAAATTTCATGACAAGGAACTACGCCGTCATTTTTCATTGCAAAACAGGCAAGTTTTATCTGACACGCCCACAACGGTCTGAGGAATTTACCCAGATTTCTGTTGTACAGGTGTTGTGCGCTGGATATGACAAGCGCTAGAGCTGAATTTGACGAAGGTGGGAGGACGACCGCTCGGTGCTCTGCTGGCCTGTGGTCCCAAACAGCTCACTTTTTATCATTAGGATGTAAACTGGACATATCAACCCCCTCATCTACACCGTGAAAGGTACCTGGGCATTCTGCAGAAGCGGCTAAAAAGCGTCTCAATAAATCTCTACCCTAAAAATTGGTGGTAATTGATAGCTTACTGCCAAGAACTTATAAACATGTCAAAACTTTTCTTGAAGGCTTCGCGCCAAAACACAAAGCAGGATATGCAGGTAGAGCCAAAAAAAAAAAAAAAAACCCTGCAAGTGTTATCAGTCAGAATGTTGAAGGCTAAACGCTACATTTCTGTTTCTGTTCTAACATCAAGTCATAAAAGGGTTTTTCTCTAAAATCTTCAGGAGCAGATCCAGACGAGGCAGCACAGTGGTGGAGTGGTTCAAACGTCCACCTCAGTGGAAGAAGATCCTGGGTTCATGTTCTGGGTTCAGCAGAAGCATTTCTGTGTGGAGTTTGCGAGTTCTCTCTGTGCATATGTGGGTTTCCTCCTGCACGCAGTTTCCTCCCACAGTCCAAAGACATGCACATTAGGTTAAGTGTCTGCTCCAAACTGATCGCAGGTGTGAGTGTGAACGATTGTGTCTGCTTTGCCCTACAATAGTTTCAAGCTGTTCAGGGTGTACCCTGCCTTTGCGCAGAGTCGGCTGACATAGGCTCTACCCTTCAGTACGATTATGCAGACCGGAAAATAAATGAATGAAATGTTGATAATTCTTCAGCAGTCAGCATCATCTGGATTGCACAATTTCAGTCCACTGCCAATCAAAGCTAAACTAGCCAAACAGAAGTGTCTGTAAGCTTTTATATGTGGAAGAGGGTGGAACACTCTCTACTGTGTGGTCCAATGAGACTACCCTTGTCATATTACCAAGATGTATCAATTTAACCCTTCAACCCCGGCAGGACCATATGGTCCTCTTTCAAAAATGCTAATAACTACTAGACGCATTGTACTCAGTGCTGCTCAAGTGTTCTTGTTGTGGCGTCACCTGATGCAGCACAGCTTGATCCCACGTGCCTCACTCAGTTGTGAGACAACATTGAGTGTGCAGGATTGCGTTGTTCATGAATTTGTGAGTGTTATTATTTGTTATTATTATTATTATTAGTGTTATTATTATTTTGTTGAAAGAAATGTGTTCAGGGTGTTTCCTTAGGTCTTTTTGATTTGGAAAAACGAGTGTTAAATTTTTTTAACTGCAAAAAATTAATTCAGACGTTAAAGGGTTAAGGTTCTGGGACAGGGCACCAGTCAGGATTGCCCCACCCTGAGTGGTACCTTCTGTAAACCCACTTGACACTGACATCATGGGAATGTTTATCCTCCACAACAAGATGCACCTCAGCAGAGTTTATAGGTAGTTGTTGATATCTAATTTTTGACTTCGTACCCTACAATGGCCTGGCGTGCTGTCCAGGGTGTACTCTGTCCTCGAACAGAGTTGGCTGAGATGGGCACCAGCCTCCCCGTGACCCTAGCCAGGATTAAGCGGTTCAGAAAATG
>CM045743.1:45057642-45060142 GCA_024760905.1 Plotosus lineatus | reverse complement strand
GAGCGCTGCTGGGGAAATGGCTTTTCTGGGCCGATTAGCCTCGTATTCTTCCGCGCTCTGAGAATGCCTTGTGCAGTGCTTCTAAATTATTTTCTGTGATGCCCCCTGTAGGAAGACCCACCCCCCCCCCCCCCCATAGTGTTTACTGCACTTCAGATCGTGTGCTCGGTGCTTTTTTCCTGCACCATAGTGAACACAGTGAGAGCACCACTGCCACCTACTGTAGAGAATGCACAATTACACTTATTCTATACAGTGTGGCAAAAAAGCACGTTCTCCAGAGTCACATGAGCCCGCTCAGGATCACACCGGGTCCCCCAAGGGGGGGTCGCCCCCCCCAATATATGAGAAGCACTGTCCTTGTGGAAGCTCACCATGAGCCGTTCCTTACTGTAGCTTGTACACGCACAAAATCCTCCTCTTCCTCCTTCTCTGTTATGCACTGCCTCCTGCTTGCTCACGTGAAATCTTCGCTCCCACGTGACATCTTCGCCCCAGTCGATGATCGGAAGGGTTAGTAGACTTATTGTTTGTTCTTATTTTATTATTATTTATCATTAATTATTATTAATGTTAATGTAGTTGTATTATTATTATTATTATTATTATTATTGTTATGAAATATTTATTGTTTTTTACATGTTCATCTCTAATATATTAGGTGAAATATATGTGTTTGTGGCAGGTTATATGAGTTTGTGAAGGGGTTGGAACAGATTAATTGATTTTCTATAATTTCCTACAAGAATTTTTGTTTTATCTAACAAACATTTTGATTTACGAGCTCACCATCGGAATGGATTAATTTCATTAGTCAAGGTACCGCTGTATTTTATTATTTTCAGCATTTCGATAATTTGCTATCTGTGCTAATGGTGACAATTATTTCCTGGAGTTCACATGTTTTAGCTGGCTGCCACGATCTGAAAGAAAAATAAATAAAACAAATCAAAATTCTCTGAAATTCTTTGATGTTAGGTTTTAGAAAACTGTATAGTTTAGAAAAAGTAGCGCAAGCTAGTGAGTGGGCTAATGTTAATGCTAATGGGTTAATGTTAGTTAATATTAGCGAGCTAGGCTTGTCTGAAGACACATGACTGCTTCGGCGTGGGGTGTTCTTTGCTACACATGAGTCTGTTGTGAAAAGCACAGAGCAAGTAAAAGCGGCCAGGGCGTGCAAAAATGTGTCCCGCCAGATAGCGGTAAGGATTATACATATTCATTTATATGTTAGAAAAAAATCTGTCTCACGAGCTGATTAAAATTAGCAAAAGCGATAATTAATATATGTGAACTAATGTTAGTAGTTTGTCCATCATGGCTAACGGGTCAATGCTAGCAGTGAAACAGCGATATGCTAACAGTCTTCCTGCTTCCATACACGGAGTTCTAGTAATTCAAAGACATGCCCACATTTCCATTCATGCTCATGTACAGTAGATACAGTTCTTAATGAACCTAGAAGTGATGAATGGTGCTGATTTATGATTGGTCGATAGCATTTTAGGGTGGGGCTTAGAGAGAGAAGCAGTACCCGTTGTATGGTTTGTGGTTTGACGGAGTAGTTACTTACCGACCTCCGCAGCACTGACAGTGATATTGTGCCAGGCCACGCCCTCACGGTCCAGACTCACCAGGGTTTTAATCAGGCCACTGTTCTCGTCGATGCCAAAAAGTCGTTCTCCATCCACGCTGTTATCGATGAAGTATCTGCGAATCAGAAGTCGCGTGGCTAATTGATCTGCACTCATCTGTGTAAACACGACGACTCCTCATTAAATGTTCAAGAAGTTGCTGAGCACGCGGGGAAATTTAAATATTTAAATCAGCCGTGCTGAATAAGCGAGCCAAGCGAATGCACTGAAACCGCATCAACACCCGAGAGTCGATTCCCAAGTGAACATCCAGTTGTTCCAGTTCCAGAACTCTGATCAGAGCAGAACTCTTACACAAACTGATCCTTTTTTTTTTTTTTAACTTTATTAAACAGGAGAATTGCAAGCTGGAGGCCTTTAATAAAAAAAAAAGAAGAATTATCTGAAACTAACCAGTTGGGGCGAGGGATGCATGGTGGTGCGAGTGAGATGAGTAACGTGCGGCGATGGCGGTAACTTTAGGGTGCCATTACTTTTGGCTTTGGTCACGTTCAGCAGGAGTTTAAAACTTTATATCCGATGGTTTGTTTTCTTTCTCTTTCCCCCGAACGCAAGGAAAGCTCATTCCCTGTGCGATACTTTACAGACTTCGACTGCTTACGCGTGTCACCGGCGCCCGATTCCGCTCACAAGGGGCTTCGCTAATTAGAGCGCAATTCGGACACAGTGGGGAAAATGCTAAACGGTGCGTGGTGTCGCATGCTTGATGTGCTCTACTCAAACATTCTGACAAAACACAGGAGGAAGTGACAACATCACAACATCACAAAGTCACCTGTCAGCCACCAATCGCATAAAATAAATAATAATCCCGTGGACGCTGATGTTTCGCATCACAGCAGATG
>CM045743.1:45042642-45050142 GCA_024760905.1 Plotosus lineatus | reverse complement strand
GGGAACACAGTGAGAGCCCCACTGCCACCTACTGTAGAGGATGCACAATCACACTTAATTCTGGTACAGTATGGCAAAAAAGCATGTTCCCCAGGATCATCCCCCCCCCTTGGCATCATACCGCATCCCACTACTTGAGAAGCACTGACCTTGTGGGAGCTCACCACAAGCCTTTTCTCGCTGGCATTTGTAGCATGCACATGCACAAGATTCTCCTCCTCCTTTTCTGTTACACTCCACCTCATGCCTGCCCACGTGACATCTTCACTGCAGTCGATGATCGGGTTAGTGATGTTATTATTTATTCTTATTTTATTATTAATTATTATTAATGTTAAAGTACATGTATTATTATTATGAAATATTTATTGTTTTTACATGTTTATCTTTAATATATTAGGTGAAATATACGTGTCTGTGCAGGTTATATGAGTTTTGGAAGGGGTTGGAACGGATTATTTGATTTTCTGTTATTTCCGATGGGAATTTTTGTTTTATATAACCAACATTCTGACTTACAAGCTTGCCCTCGGAACGGATTAATTTCGTAAGTCAAGGTACCGCTGTATTTTACTCTCAAATTGCTTTTCATACTTTATAAATGTTTGTGAATAATTATTGTTGCTGATTGAAAATAAATTACAAATTCCTGTCATTCATTCATTTTCTGAACCGCGTAATCCTAACTAGTGTTGCGGGGAGGTTGGTGCCCTTCTCAACCGCTCTGGTCAATGGCAGAGTGCACCCTGGACAGTTCCCCCGGCCATCGTGGGGCAAAAAAACAAAACAAAATACTGTCAACGATGCAGCTCCTTTTTACGAGAGTCAGCAGTGGTTCTGATACCTGAACCTCAACTGCAGACAGTCGGTTGTTCCTACTGCGAAAAACAGGAAGAAAGGTCCACACGCTCCACCTACTGGTGAGAAATATGATGGTTTCCTGTCCCATTCACGAAGTGCTGAGCCACTAGTCACTTCTCACTGCAGAAACCAGGATAGGAGCCGGCTGTGATGGGCCAGTGGGGTTGAGTGTGAAAGGCCCAACTTTACCTTTAGTACGATGCAGGACGGTAAAGGAACTGTAGCTCCTCTGATTATTATTCCATCTTTACTCTGAATAGGATTCACATCTTTACATGGAAGCACACGGAGTGCCTGAACACCCCCCACCCCCCAACATTCAGCCTCCTCTTGAACCTTTATCCTGGCTGCTCGGGCGTGTCGAACTCCGCCAGTACGACACATCAACCCCTACAATCCTTGATCACGACCTCGGACTGTTAGACTCAGCTGATATGTGATACCCGGAGTGATGGAATACGCAGCACAGGGATAAAAACATCTTCGGGGGATTATTCGCTCTGAGGAATCGTTTCAGGAAGCCAACGTGGCTCCATATGCCGTGGCTATTCCACCACGACATGCTAATAGGTTTCTGAGGGAACGGACAGTGCAGCCTCGGGAATTTTATACAGACCTCTTCGAGAAAATGATTGAAACGCAATACAGCGGCGTACTGTATATGCTCAGGATGTACATGGTGTAAACACACACACACACACACACACACACACACACACACACACACACACACACACACACACACACACACACACACTGGCCTTGAGAGGGACGAGAAATGTTTTCTCTTTTTTGGGGGATTTTTTTCTCACATTTTCCCTCCAATTTTATTTATATCCAATTCCCACCCATCAGGTCTTGCCTTCCTTATCAGATTGCCACCACTGACCAGGGAGGTGCAAAAGCACGGTCACTCCCCCTTTGTGACAAGTGATGCTGCCGCTGCCACACCTATTTGGGGGCATTCTTGGAAAGCGATATCCACCCCCCCTCGTACGCATGAGCTTACAGACTCCCATGATTGACTGGCGATCACCGTGAGTGACAGGGAAGTGTGCGTATGCAGTCAATCCCTCCTGTAAAAGCACGGCCAATCAGTTCCTATGGACGCCTAGCTACGGACATTTGCGTGGCGTTAACCTGGATTTATGCTTGAGAAATTTTAAATTTAATTTAAATATAATTTAATTTTTAAAGCATGAAAGATTTTTCATTCAGAGGAAAAATGCTCAAAGCATCCTGGGAGCTCGGCATCCGACACGCCAGATACGAACGGCATGTTTGAACGCGAGTGTGTAAAACCGTCATCGCTCTTCATATGCCTATATCCGCCGAAAAACTGCGACCAGGAGAGGAACAACCTGACCGACTGAAGCAATCTGATGCCACAATCATCAGTTGAGTGTCTTCGAAAAAAAAGAAGAGAAAAACCTGTGTACTAATAATTTATATTTCATCATCATCATCATCATCATCATCATCATCACCATCATCTTCTTCCGCTTATTCCGGGGTCGGGTAACAGGGGTAGCAGCCTAAGCAATCAGATCCAGATATCCCTCTCCCCAGCCACTTCCTTTAGCTCTCCCGGTTTGGGGGGCACAGAGGCGCTCCCAGACCAGCTGAGAAACAAAATCCCTCTGGCATGTTCTACGTCGACCCCGGGGTCTCTTCCCGGTCAGACATGTCCGAAACACCACAACAGGGAGGCGTTCAGGGGGCATTTTGACCAGATGCCCGAACCACCTCAACTGGCTCCTCTCAATGTGGAGGAGCAGCAGTTCTACTCCAAGCTCTCCTCGAATGGCTGAGCTTCTCAGCTTATCTCTAAGGGAGAGCCCCGCCCTCCCTGGCGAAGGACGCTAATTTCAGCCACCGGAGATCTTAGATTGATGAAGCCAAAAGGTCAACGTCATCCGCAAAAAGCAGAGATGAGATCCGATGGCCACCAAACCAGAACCCCTCAATGCCTCGACTGCACCTAGAAATTCTGTCCATAAAAAATATGAGCAGAATCTGTGAAAGTACAGCCTTGGGGGGTCCCAACTCTCACCGGAAACTAATGGGACCTGTTGTTACCAATGCGGCCCAAACTATGGCTCCGGTGACACAGAGACCAAATGGTCTATAGAATTGAGTCCAGTACACTGTACTCCCGGAGCACAACCCACAAGATCGCCTGAGGGACACGGTCGAAAGCCTTCTTCAAATCCACAAAACAGAACCCAGTGGAGCGGACAGAATCGGTCGAGAGTGCTGCGGCCAGGACCAAAACCACATTGTTCCTCCTGAATCCGAGGTTCGGCTGTCGGTCGGAGCCTCCTCTCCAGTTTCCCTGCGTAGATATTTCCGGGTAGGCTGAGGAGTGTGACTCCACCAGAATTGGAACACACCCTCCAGTCCACCTTTATAAAAAGGGGACTACCACCCTAGTTTGACAATCCAGAGGTATGGCCCCCGGATGACCATGCAATGTTGCAGAAACGTGTCAACCAAGACAATCATACAACATCCAGAGCCCTGAGGTATTCTCAGGTTCTCATCCACCCCCGGAGCTCGACCACCGAAGAGCCTTTTGACTACCTCACCAACCTCAGTTCCAGTGATGGATGGACCTCCATCTAAGTCCCCACCCAGACCCCCAGAGTCTGTCTTCTCCGAGGAGGGCATGTTGAGGGGATTGAGGAGGTCCTTGAAGTTTTCCTTCCACCTCCTGACAACATCCCCAGTTGATGTGACCAGCTCCCCACTTCCACTGTAAACAGTACTTATGGAGAACTGCTTCCCCCTCCTGAGGCGTTGGAATCCCGTAAGAGATTATTAACATCAGGTCCGGCTCCTGAATCCGCTGAATCTACAACGCCCTCCAATGTTCTGCGTCTTTGTTACGATAAAAATTTGTGGATCAACTGATGCACTCAGAATCATACAGTTCATTGGATTCCTTTACATTAAATGCACAGAACTGCCTTATATACCCATGTGTACCATTTTTACACCAGTGATGGGTGGAGCCATATAGTGGTATCACAGGAGTATTTTACCAGGATTTTTTTTCTTTTTTCGGTCTTGCAGCATTCATATCACTTTTGTATGAATGTCGTATGATCTGGCTTACAGACCCCGCACCACCCTATTAAAAAAAAAATCAGAAGAAAAAGAAACGCCCCTGGACACACCCCATATCAAGGTTATACGCCTCCAAACAGCCAGGATGCAGTTATCATGCCCTTTGACGTATGACCTTCTAAATCTAATCAGTTCATCTTTGCACCAAAGTGGATTTTATGCAGAGTTTGAAGAAAACGCCTCAGAGCATTCTCGAGGTATTGCGTTCACAAACATGGTCCGGGTGGACCTGATCACACGCCTCCGGTTCTGTCTATTACCGACCCGAAGGCCTTCATCCTGCACATTGATTTTATTCACCCTGACACAAAATACACATTCGTCTTTTATCAACATGTGTATTTATGGGATTATAAAATAAAAAAAAGAACAGGAAGGTCTCCCGTCCTGCCGCGCTGTAGTTATATCAACAACATTCTTTGCGCTTCACTTCAAACCCGCTGTGAAAATTCTACTGAAACGGCGGACGCAGAACACATTTGTGTAAAACACTCATCACCTACCTTTCTGTTCATCACGCGGCACTTTCTACCGCAATAACTTTAAACGGCCATTTGTTTTGTTGATGTCTCACAGCCGCGAGGTGAGATATCAGTCTGTCTGAAATATTGCCGGAATTTCATCTAACGAACCTTTACGGCCAAGTTCAAGTCCAGTTCAACGTGAATCGATACTCGTTCTTGCTCACTCACCCGACTCCATCTATCTCCTCTCTCTCTCTCTCTCTCTCTCGCCTTCTACGCATCATCTCCAGCTGACTTCATCACACACACGTACACAATCCATCCACTTTATGCACTGAAAGGGCTATACAGACATTTACCAGGATGCTCTGCTCGCAAAGACAAGGCAACAAAAGCTGCATTCTGCTCATGGGAAGGGAGGAAACCACTCACAGGCTCTTCTTATTTCTTTCCAAGCACAGAGCAGCGAGGCTGAAAGGCTCTCCACAATGAGAGAGGCCATCAATTATAGTCTGCAGAGGCCGACACAATAAGCGACGCAATAAGAAGGTTGTTTAATGGACTCCCTCATGCTCCGGTCTTAAGGGTCTGCTGCAGTGGACTGAGTCACTCGCTGGTTACGTTTCAGTCGGAGACAAAAACACGCAGCCGGATGTTTATGATGAACGACTGCCTAACGTTTCCAAACAGGAAACAAGGTACAACCTTTTCTGGATGTTTTATACTGGCTTGTCGGGGTATCTGGCGGTTAGATGGCAAGCTTTTTTTACAATTTGCATGAAAACATGACGCTTCACTTCTTTTTTCGCGTTTCCATTCATCATCACTCGCTCCAAACATATGCTACACGGCCTGACTGACAAATCAGAACTGACTGACAGTTGTCTCCGGAAAGCCACGCCCTCTCTTCACTATCTCAAAATGATTGGCCATTTGTTTCAACTGTTCTGTTAAAAAGCCACACCCCTTTATGGAAAATAAATATTTAATACTTTAAATGTACAAATGTCACATAAAATCCAATAATATGTGCAACCTTATATTAGACTTGCATAGAGTGCAAACCCCCCACCAAGACGAAACAAAACAAAAAACACCCGAAACAAAATAAAACAGCAACACAGTACACAGCTCCCCCTGCTGGTCCTGCTGTAACATGACACTTCCAAATAATGTTGAAAGATTATCTTTAAAGAATCCCTGAATCCAAAATGAGATCTGAATCATCTCCGGAGCCTTTATATTTACCTGATGTATCAAATAAACAAGCAAGCAAACAAACAAACAAACACCAAGGAAACCATAACCTCCTGGGTAGACGTAGCTGTATTGATTAGGGAGGCGGAAAGGCGACATTTTTGTGATGACAGCGCTGGGCGACACATTAGTACAGTAGAGTATTAGTATTAGATACAGTATTAGATAGAGTATTGCACTGCGGTACGACTGTTCTCACCTTCAGCCAAAAGTAAACACTGCTTCATGAGTATCACAACTCAAAATAAATCAGACTTCCTCCAGAAATAAACAGCAATTTATCTGCAAGCTTTTGTCATAATACAGCATGTAAAGTACAGCAAATACAGATAAATATTAGTTCATTCATTTTCTGAACCACTTAATCCTAATTAGGGTCTTGGCGCCCATCTCAGCCGACTCTGGGCGAGGGCAGAGTACACCCCGGATAGCTCGCCAGGCCACCATGGGGCAGAAACACGCTGACGGTTGTGCAGCTCCTCTTTACGAAAGTCAGCGATGGTTCGACCTTTGATAACCCAGTCAGTGCACTGGGGGGACAGCAGTAACGACCTGATGACAGTGGGGCTTGAACCCACGACCTTGGGATCAGTGATCCAGCACATTACCACTGGGCCCTACATAGGAGTTCTGACAGCTGTATACCTTCAGACTGTCTGGATATTTTCATCTCTGAATAAAATTAAATAGCAAAATAAAACCACCACAAGCAGCAGCAGAATCATAAAGAAATCAAGGTGTGATATGTAGGCCATATTGTCCAGCCCTCGGTGCAGAATGACTGGTTAAATTAGACATTGATTATTAAATTATTCCTGGACTGACGCAGACCCTGAGACGACACTTCCTCATTATTAAATTAATCACTGTACAGTTTACAACGTTTTCGGCTAAAACAGACGAGCACCTGGTGACATCCTTAAATCCTCGAGAACAGTGAGAGTGTCGACCTGCGTAGCTCAGGAACGGCCTCTGTAAAGGGAGCAGACTGAAAATGAGCTGCTCTGCTCTCTGTAGTCGGAATCACGGAGAGAAAGAGTGATGACTAAATATAGAAAGCACCATTAGGGAATAGAAGAAGACATGCTCTGATTCTGCTCACCGGTTTTCGGGTCGATGCTGAAATACACCTGTCCCTGCAGGACGCTGTAGACTATCCGGGCACTGTTGCCGTACGTCGGGTCATCGGCATCCGTGGCAGTGATGTGGATGACCGACGTTCCTATGTGGGAGGAAATAAAAAGGTATTTTAGGGCAAGTGTTTTGAATTATTGAAAAACAACCCGAGTCAGTGGTTGCTGGATGTGATACAGAGGACAGTAAATGTTTAACCCTTTTAGTTTGGAGATGTTTGAGATCCTGTGAGCTACAGGTGCTACTTACATGCCAGGTGGAGAGATAGAACCTCTTAAGGAACGACCATGGAGCCGCTGAACATTTTACCCTGGTGCCGTATTACCATTGTGGTCTCAGTTATCGTTTTCAGCTGTCCTGGCCTTTGATGGCGTTTTGTGGGTGTGGCCTGATATTGCACAAGTACTATGAGTGTTTATTTCTTCATATGTCGATTAGGATTTGTCAAATGTCGGCACATGAGAATGGAGAAGATCAATCAAACCGTCTGAAGTCTGGCAGGTCGGTGTGTTAAATACAGTCTACATAATCAGACTTTAATTACATTCCGTGGCTTGGAGCCCAACGTGCGGTTCTTCTGTATAATAAGCGGTTTACAAGAACCCTTTTCTTGTATTGTGGCTTTGAGCCACGCTCACATTCAATAAACCAAATG
>CM045743.1:44997642-45037642 GCA_024760905.1 Plotosus lineatus | reverse complement strand
TGATGAATCCCTTGGTTCTTGTCTTGTCGCTGTTCGTTGCTGAAAGAAAAGAGAAGAATGGAGAAGACACTCGAGCTAATCCTCAGCATGCTTGGCATGAAATTTGATGTTTGGTGAAAAGCTTTTGTGATGAATTTGTTAGCGCTGGATTTAAATCTCTGTTCATTTAAACACAATGCGGAGTTTTTATTCCTGATCTCACGCGCCGTGAAGTGTCTTTCAAACTCTTCCATGCTGTTATCACCAACGTTCCCATCTCTTAACTGCTGCTAATTGGTTGAGATAAGCGTGTAGCTTCGCTGCCCTGCAGTTCCAGGCTTTAAAACTGGGGCAGTGCTGATTATTTTTATTTCCTGACACTCTATAACTATCATTAATTTAAAAAAATAATAATAATAATAAAGCAGTTGCACATCTGGAGCGGCAGTGTTTTTGATTCCTGTATGTTTTTGGATGTACAGAGGTACCTTGAGTTCAATCAATCAATCTGGGTGTTGTGCCAGAATTCTCCCGTAGGTGGCAGCCATAGCAGCATTAGCATGGCTGTATACGAAGATTAAAAAAAAATCGGCAGTCGAGGTGCAAAGTTCTTTCTACAGGGTGTTTTTATAGAGACACCATCTCTAGCTCGCTGGCCGTTGACTCTAAAGATTCATTCGCCCTTTGATAGGTTTTGTTTTTATTCCTACTGGGTTGCCAGCCACCCTACTCACCAAATTTAGAACCTGGTGGGGAAGCTGGTTTAGTCGCCAACCACTCGACCATGCAACAGGTTGTACTGGCTTACATGTTACCAGTAGCAGGGAAACGCCTGACCTGACCATTACCTTGAGCTACGAGTGTCTTTTATAACGAATTCTCCATGATACGAGCTTCGATCCACCAAAATGCCACCCCATCCAACCAAAACTTTGATTTACGAGCTCTGCTGGGGAAATGGCTTTTCCAGCTGATTACACAGTCTTTATCACAGTCAATGATTGGAAGGCTTAGTTGAGTTATTGTTTATTGTTGATTTATTATTATTTATTATTATTATTAATGTTAATGTACATGTATTATTATTATTATTATTATTATTAATTTTATTATTATTATTATTATTATTGTTATTATGAATGAAATATTTATAGTTTGTGCATGTTTATCTTTAATATATTAGGTGAAATATATGTGTTTGGTGCAGGTTATATGAGTTTGGGAGGGGATTGGAATGGATTAATTGGTTTTTGATTATTTCCGATTATCATTTTTGTTTTATCTAACGAACATTTTGACATTTGACTGCATTTTGACGTCTACTTCAGTGAGGATCGTCTCTAATGTGAATTCCATGATCTTTCTCTTTTTTCCATCTTACTCGAGTTTTAAGGGTTTTCTGATCCTGCAAAGGGGAAAACTTTCAATACAAGGATCATTCAAATATAATTTGCATACTTGAATGTAGGCGGGGACTGGGAAAGAGCAGGTATGTCAACATGTGCTCTCAATTCCATGTTGATTCGGATGTTCAAAGGAAAAGTGCATAGATTGATATTTACGCACAGAGTCGGACATCTAGATGTGTTTGTGCGACTTGTTCTGGATTTAGGCGTCCGCCTTCTTTCAGTAGGAATTCCATGCAAGTCTTTGTCCACGAGGCCCCTGGTCGTCACTTATTTAGTGAATCAGTATTTCAGGGTTAGGTTAATATTTAAAATTACCTTGTAAGTTGTATTCATTCATTATAAAATTAATTAAATAATACTACGCCATTTTAGGTCAAAAAAGTTTTAGAAAACTTTAGAAATTCACCACTGCAGTCATGCACAGTCAGTGTCGACCACATTATATTCAGTACAGATATTATATATAAACAATAAAAGATTATGTCACATCTGTATTTGTGTCCAGGTCTCGGATTGGTCCGAAAGCCTCGCTGCTTCCTGGATTGCTGATTACAGCTTTGTTTTTGATGACAGTCTAAGTCTGTGTTGAACCCTGTCATTGGTCCGGACCCTGATTTGTGGAACAGCTTTATAAAAAAAAAATAAAAAAAAAAAAATGCAGGAATTTCATCCAGCTACAGCAGCGCACTGTTACAACTCAGGCAAGAAAATAGAGATTTAATTAAAGAGTGTAATCTCAGAAATCAACTGTCTTTAGAAACTCATTCCAGAGTGTTCGGGTCGCCTCAGGCCGAGAATTATTTCTGTTTTTATGAGTGCAATAAAATTACAGATGCAGCATTGAGCAAGTGTTCAAACACACACACACACACACACACACACACACACACACACACACACACACACAAGATTGTAGCTGAAAGGCACATCTGTGAAACTGACCACAACAACTTTAAAAGAAATTGCTTTTACTTCTAGATAAATTAAACATCCCTTTAAACAGACTCCACGCGTTTCGCTGCGGAAGGGTCCGAGTTGTGGTTTTATTATTTATTTTTAAAGAAATATTTCACCGAAAAAACTTTCACCTCATCTCCAGCACTATTTATCTCCTTGCACCGAAACAGTCTCTCTAACAGCCGCATTGATTTTCCTTCCCATTCAAATGCAGTAAAAGGACTTTTTCGAGAAGATGCTCCTTTTGTCCCACACTATATAAAATAAGAAATAAAACAGTCAGTGTTGCGTCGTCGGAGAGAAATAATCAATAACCGAGCGGAGGTCCTCAACCGGCCTCCAAGTTTGTTCTTACAACTGCACATACTTTTATTACATCTCATTTATCACGGGAAAGAAAACCCAAGGCCTTCAATGGACTTGCCAACTATCCAAGGTGTGCCCCGCCTTCGCCCACAGATGGATGAGATAGGCTCCAACCTCTCCGGAACCCTCGTACAACTCAAGCTCACATTCCGTCTTCTCGTTAATGTCTGGTGTAGTTTTTCTCAGAGAAATTTTGTCAACTCACATCACCCTTAATGTCAATTTGGAACTGCCAGCTTTCTTACTGTGCATGTCTTTGAATTGTAGAGGGAAACCGGAGTCCCCAGATGAACCCCACACAAGCACAGAAGAACACAAATTCTCATGGCAAAAACTCCATAAAGAAGTATCCCTTGCTCAGCCTGGGACTTGATCCCAGGCCCTTCTTGCTATGAAGCAGACATCCTAACCACTACGCCACATGGATCCTTCATAAAATATTTGTTCCAGAGCCTTCTTCAACCACAGTACCGGTGGGGCCGGTGGCATAGTGGTTAGGGTGCTGCACTCATGATCAGGAGGTTGTGTGTTTGAATCCCCCTGGGCAGGTCTCAACCACAAGTGTGCCTCTGTTCACCCAGCAGTATAAATGGGTACCAGTAAAATATACTGGGAAGGTAACCTGCGATGGACTAGCATCCCATCCAGAAGGAGTTGAACTCCTGGTCACTTCACGCTACAGAAACTGAGGATAAGCACCGGCCTGATGAGCCACGAGGCTCGGGTGGAAAAAGCCCAAAGGATCTTTACTTCTTCAACCACAGGAACACCAGTTCCTTCACATTTTCCTCCTTCAAGTGCAGCAAACCTGTGTACTTCTTTCCTTTCACATTGTGAACACTCGATGGGCTCCTCTTGAGAGTTTGAGAAAAGTACCTGTGGCGCCTGGATGGAATAAATTCCAGATAAATATGAAACATGAGCAAAGAGGTACGGGAGTGTGGACTGATTCAGAAACACCATTGTTATCTCACCACATACAGGGCATGGTGCCTTTAATTTTAAATACAGCGGTACCTCGTCTTACGAAATTAATTTGTTCCGAGGGCGAGCTCGTAAGTCAAAATGTTGGTTAGATAAAACAAAAATTCCCATTGGAAATAATAGAAAACCAAATAATCCGTTCCGACCCCCTCCCAAACTCATATAACCTGACACAAACAAGTATATTTCACCTAATATATTAAAGATAAACATGTAAAAAACAATAAATATTTCATAATAATAATCAGACATGTACACTAATAACAACAATCATAATTAATAACAAATTATTATAAAACAAGAATAAACAATAAGTCAATTAACCCAATGCAGCCATGAGGTGTGTGTGTGTGTGTGTGTGTGTGTGTGGGGAGGGGGGGGGGGGCACTAACCAGTGTCTCTCCCCCCTCATGCCGGTCCCAAGCCCGGAGAAATGCAGAGGGTTGTGTCAGGAAGGGCATCCGACGTAAAACCAATGCCAAATTTTTATGATGCAAATCAGAAGTATTACCCCCATACCGGATCGGTCGAGGCCCGGGTTAACAACGACCGCCATCAGTGCTGTCAATCAACAAGGTGCTGATGGAAATTGGACGACTGTTGGTCGAAGACGTCGAAGAAGGAGAGGTGGGAGGCGTGTCCGTAGGCAGAAAGAGAAGAGGAAAGGCATGAGTCTAGGACTGAGAGTGGGGACTTTGAATGTTGGAACTATGCAAAGAAAAGGTAGAGAGCTGGCTGACATGATGCAGAGGAGGAAGGTGGACATGCTGTGTGTTCAGGAGACCACGTGGAAAGGTAGCAAAGCTAAAAGTTTAGGATCAGGGTTTAAGCTATTTTATCATGGTGTGGATGGGAAGAGAAATGGAGTCGGAGTCATCTTGAAGGAGGGGTTTGTCAGGAATGTTCTAAAAGTGAAAAGAGTGTCAGACAGAGTGATGAGTCTCAAGTTAGAAATTGAAGGTGTAATGCTCAATGTTGTTAGTGCTTATGCCCCACAGGCAGGATGTGAGCTAGAAGAGAAGGAGAGATTCTAGAGTGAGTTAGATGAAGTGATGCAGAGTACCCCCAGAGGTGAAAGAGTGGTCATTGGTGCAGACTTCAATGGACATGTTGGTGCAGACAACAGAGGGGACGAGGAAGTGATGGGCAGGTTTGGTATCCAGGACAGGAACGCAGAAGGACAGATGTTGATAGATTTTGCAAAAAGGGTGGAAATGGCTGTGGTGAATACTTTCTTCCAGAAGAAACAGGAGCATAGGGTGACTTATAAAAGCGGAGGTAGGAGCACACAGGTAGACTACATCTTGTGTAGGTGATGTAATTTGAAGGAAGTCAGTGACTGCAAAGTAGTAGTGGGTGAGAGTGTTGCCAAACAGCATAGGATGGTGGTGTGCACGATGACGCTGATGGTGAGGAAGGTGAAGAAGGCAAAGGCAGAGCAGAAGACAAAGTGGTGGAAGTTGAAAAAGGAAGTGTCGTGTTGTCTTCAAAGAGGAGTTGAAACAGGCTTTGGGTGGCCAGGAAGTGCTTCCAAATGACTGGACAACCACAGCAAATGTGATCAGGGACACAGGTAGGAGAGTACTTGGTGTGTCCTCTGGAAGGAAAGTAGATAAGGAGACTTGGTGGTGGGATGAGGAAGTGCAGGAGTGTGTACAAAGGAAGAGGTTAGCTAAGAAAAAGTGGGACATTGAGAGGACTGAAGAGAGTAAACAGGAGTACAGGGAGACACAGCGTTTCAAGGTGAATTCAAGGCGAAAGTCTCAAACAAACAGGCAAACAGAGGGCGTATGATGACTTGTATGATAGGTTGGACAGTAAAGAGGGAGAAAATGATCTATACAGGTTGGCACAGCAGAGAAATAGAGATGGGAAGGACGTGCAGCAAGTTAGATTGATAAAGGACAGAGAGGGAAATGTATTGACTGATGACAGAAGTGTGCTGGGAAGATGGAAAGAGTACTTTGAAGAGCTGATGAATGAGGAAAATGAGAGAGAAAAAAAGAGTAGAAGAGGTGACCATTGAGGAGCAGAATGTAGCAAAGATCAGTAAGGGTGAAGTGAGAAGGGCATTGAAGAGGATGAAGAATGGAAAGGCAGTTGGTCCTGATGACATACCTGTGGAGGTATGGAAGTGTCTAGGAGAGGTAGCAGTAGATTTTCTGACAAGAACATTCAACAAGGTCCGAGAGAGTGAGCAGATGCTGGAGGAGTGGAGGAAAAGTGTGCTGGTGCCCATTTTTAAGAACAAGGGAGACGCGCAGAGTTGCGGCAACTACAGAGGGATAAAGTTGATGAGCCATACGATGAAGTTATGGGAAAGAATAGTGGAAGCTAGACTAAGGGCAGAGGTCAGCATTTGTGAATAACAGTTTGGTTTCATGCCAAGAAAGAGCACCACAGATGCAATGTTTGCTTTGAGGATGTTAATAGAGAAGTACAGAGAAGGTCGGAGGGAGCGGCATTGTGCCTTTGTTGATCTGGAAAAAAGCATATGACATGGTTTCGAGAGAGGAACTGTGGTATTGCATGAGGAAGTCTGGAGTGGCAGAGAAGTATGTTAGAGTGGTGCAGGACATGTATGAGAGATGTAAGACAGTGGTGAGGTGTGCTGTCGGTGTGACAGAAGAGTTCAAGGTGGAGGTGGGACTGCATCAAGGGTCAGCTCTGAGCCCCTTCTTGTTTGCTATGGTGATGGACAGGCTGACAGACGAGGTGAGACAAGAATCTCCATGGACTATGATGTTTGCAGATGACATCGTGATCTGTAGTGAGAGCAGAGAACAAGTGCAGGAAAATCTAGAGAGGTGGAGGTATGCCCTGGAAAGGAGAGGAATGAAGGTTAGCCTCAGAAAATCAGAATACATGTGTGTGAATGAGAAGGACCCAAGAGGAATGGTGATGTTACAGGGAGCAGAGATAACGTAGGTGGAGGATTTTAAGTACTTCGGCTCAACAATCCAGAGCAATGGAGAGTGTGGAAAAGAGGTGAAGAAGCGTGTGCAGGCAGGCTGGAATGGTTGGAGAAAAGTGTCCGGTGTGATGTGCGATAGGAGAGTGTCAGCAAGAATGAAGGGAAAAGTGTACAAGACGGTGGTGTGGCCAGCGATGCTGTATGGCTTAGAAACAGTGGCACTGAGGAAAAGGCAGGAGGCAGAGCTGGAGGTCGCGGAGATGAAAATGTTGAGGTTCTCTCTGGGAGTAATGAGGATGGATAGGATCAGAAATGAGTATATCAGAGGGACAGCCCATGTAAGATGTTTTGGAGACAAAGTCAGAGAGGCTAGATTGAGAATGGTTTGGACATGTACAGAGGAGGGACAGTAAGTATATTGGCAGTAGGATGCTGAGGTTGGAACTCCCAGGCAGAAGGCCTCGAGGAAGACCAAAGAAGAGATTTATGGATGTGGTGAAAGAAGACATGAAGGTCGTTGGAGTCAGAAAAGAAGATGCAGAGGACAGGGTGAGATGGAGGCGGATGATTTGCTGTGGTGACCCCTGAAGGGAGCAGCCGAAAGTAAAAGAAGAAGAAGAATAAGTCAATTAACCCATTCAATCATCGTCTGAGGCAAAGCTGTCATGTGGGCACGAAGATGTCACATGGGCAGGCATGAGGTAGTGCATGGCAGAGGAGGAGGAGAATTTTGTGCGTGTGCACACTATAAATGGCAGCGAGGAAAGGCTCGTGATGAGCTCCAACAAGGCCAGTGCTTCTCAAATAGTGGTACGCGGTGTGATGCCAGGGGGGCAAGAATGACCCTGGGAACAAGGTTTTTTTGCCATACTGTACTAGAATTAAGTGTAATTGCGCATCTTCTACAGTAGGTGGCAGTGACGCTCTCGCTGTGTTCCTTATGGTGTAGGGAAAAAGCACTGAGCAAACGATATGAAGTGCAGTAAACACTGTTTACAGCCGTGCATGGGGCACCGGGACGGGACGGGACGGGGAGTAATCATAGAAAATAACTGAGAAGCACTGCACAAGGCGTTCTTGAAGCATAGAGAAATACACGCGAAGAATACGAGGCTAATCGGCCCAGAAAAGCCATTTCCCTAGCAGAGCTCGTAAATCAAAATTTTGATTTTTGGTGGGAAAATAACTCGTAACATCGTAAATAACATCATAATAGCTCGTAACATGGAAAATTCGTTATAAGAGAAACTCATAACTCAAGGTACCGGGGATTTAACTCAGTTGGAGTTGGTTGGAGTTCGAATCCGGCCGCGTCATACCATAAGACGTTAAAATTTGGCAGTTGTTGCTTCCTGCTTGGCGCTCAGCATCAAAAGGATAGAACAATGCAATAACTGGCGCTGCACAGTGGCGATAGGTGCCTAGTGCACAAAGCAAATTTCAATGTATGTAAATGTACTTTGACAATAAAGATTTAGTTTAGTTTAGTTTAACTCAAGGTACCCAATGTATCTTTATAAGTTTAACGGGTAGTACAGTGGCGCAGAGGTTAACACATCTGCCTCACGGCAAGAAAGTTTAATTCTGTGGCCAGTGAAGGTGTTTGAAGTTTGCATGTTCTCCCCGTGCTTACGTGGGGTTCCTCTGGGTACTCTGGTTTCCTCCCACCAATCCCAAAACTTCCAGGCTAAGCTAATGGTCTGTTCCAAATTGCCTCAAGGTGTGAGACCGTGTGTGATTGTTCTTGTTGGAATTGGGGACTTATTCAGGATGTACTCCATCTTCGTCAGCATAAGCTGAGATAGGCTCCGCCCCACTGACTTTAATAGGATTAATTGTTTCAGACTCCCGAGTGGCGCATTGACAAGGTGGGTGGCTATTAATCCGAAGATCACAAGTTCAAATCTGCTTTAATGCTACAGTCATTCGTAGCCGGGAGTCCATGAAAGCTAATTGGCTGAGCCCTGATCGGACGGAGGGCGGGACCATTCCCTACATTCAGTTCCCTGTCACTCTCAGCAATTGCCAGCCAATCACGAGTATAGAGGTTAGCAAAAAGAGGTGGGTTTCTCGTATCATGTGTGTCACGGAGGGGGCGTGTGTATGGTTTATCCCCTTCCCGGTCAGTGGTGTCCATGTGATAGCGATACCTGAGGGGTAAAAATTGGATATGAATAAATTAGGATGGAGACCCCCCCCCAAAAAAAAAGAAAGGATTAATCAATTTATTGATGAATGAACAACTTCTGGGTAATTCATCACAGTCAAATCAACCGGGTTTGATCCCTGCACGACTTACTACGTGCTGTTTGCATGTGCTCTGTGGTGTGGGTTTCCTCTGGGTACTCAGGTTTCCTCCCAGATCTGCACAGTAAACCCTGCAGGTGTGAGTGTTGTTTGTGTTTTCTGCATTAGGCTGTCATGCTGTGATTGACTGGCTACCTGTTCAGAATGTAACCCCACCCCCCTCTCACTTGAACCCAGCCAGGATTGGCTGCAGTTCTCAGGTGACCCTGACAGGTAAGCGCTGCAGGTAATAGATGTACGGATGGATGTAGTTCTATTGTGGTTTTTATTTTCCTTGATGTACAGATTACACGGGCGGTTCAGCAGCTGACAGGAAGTTATTACTGTGTTTGGAATGTTAAAGAAACACACAGCCTGTGGCCTGCATCTGTGTGTGTGTGTGTGTGTGTGTGTGTGTGTGAGAGAGAGAGAGAGAGAGAGAGAGAGAGAGAGAGAGAGAGAGAGAGAGAGAGAGAGATTTGCATTTCTTTTGCCTTTATCCATTTCCTCATCAGTGAAAAGAGGTTGTGAATATTTTATACGGATTTCCATCGAGTCGTGGAAGTGCGGCGCTCCGGGATGCGTTGCTACAGAGGAAACAAACAGCTGAGATTTTTCACATTTCCACTGATCCCATAGCAACACAGTGTTAATGGGTTTTTTCGTTTTTTTTTTTTGTTTTTTTTTTTTTTTGGGGGGGGGGGGGGCATAATTACAGCACAAACATTTTTAGCTAAGATGCTCGGTGCCAACAACAAGCCTGAGGGCGAACAGGAAGCAGAGAGAGGACGTATGAATCACTCGAGAGAGGTGATCGTTTTCAGGTCACTTAATCCAGTGCCCCATGCAGCCATTTTATTCACTTACGATCATGGTGGACGGCGCCGGATGAGTTTGATCCAAAAACCCAAATAACACAATCTGCCTGAGAACATCCCTGACTGAGGAGGAAAGCAATATAATATATGTGACATGCTGATAGTGGAACACACACACACACACATGCCGACACACAGACCGACACACACACACACGCCGACACACACACACACGCCGATACACACACAGACCGACACACACACAGACCGACACACACACACACACACAGACCGACACACACACACAGACCCACACACCCACACACACACACACAGACCGACACACACACACAGACCGACACACACACACACGCCGACACACACACACCGACACACACACACCGCCACACACACACCGCCACACACACACACCGACACACACACACCGACACACAAAGAGCATCTCAGGATCTTGGATACTGCTAACATCACACAGCAGAGAGCAATTAGTCAGGACGACTTTGACCTTCTAAAGTTCCTCCCTGTGGTTATGGGGAACATTCACCTTCACAGAGACGGGTACAACCCCAACACTTTCTCTTTATACCTGCAGACACACACACACACACACACACACACACACACACACTCACAACACACACACACACACACACACACACACACACACACACACACACAAACATACTCTCACACACACACACACACACACACACACACACACACACACACCAAGCTTTCCTCAGACCACACAATATGAGAATCACATTCAAAAAGATTCAAAAATTCAAACTTGTACAAGCAGTTATAATGATTCATTCCATGAAAGTGAGTCGATTCATTTGTGAGTCGACACGCATACTCGAGTCACATCAATCTGTCCATGAGATGTGATTCTGTATAATCATGTGATGATGTAATGGTGAAACATGTGGTGTGTGTGTGTGTGTGTGTGTGTGTGTGTGTGTGTGTGTGTGTGTGCGAGAGAGAGAGAGAGAGAGAGAGAGAGAGAGAGAGAGAGAGAGAGAGAGAGAGATTGAACATAAATAAAATAATCATGTCATAAACAAATTTAATGCATCATCAGGAAATTAAATGAAGGAATAAATTAATCATGGGTAAAAAGTCATGTTTGATCATAAATTATATGCAATAAATACTATTTCTAATAAATAATACATTTTTAAAAATGAGTGAACCAAATAAAATGAAGGTGAATCATTTGAGGCAGAAAAATTAGGAAAAAACGAATAACTTGATTCACACTCAAAATAAAAACGCTGAAATAAATACATTTATCAAACAAACAATCAAATGAATAAATAAACCAAATAAAGACACCCAATATGAAATTAATTGATTCATACATTTAAAATTCCCAACGGAAATCAATGACTCAAGTGCCACTCGCCGAGATTTTACTGAATCATGTGAGAACATGACTCATCAGTAAATCATGGCAGCAACAAACATCATTTATGATAATAAAACAAAACTGAAACATATGACTCAATGAATCATGTCTTAAAATAACTTGAGGGTATATCTCATATGTAAAAAAATGCATCATATGAAACGAATCATGAATCATACAACTGAATGAATCTTGTAACAAATGATTCAAAATAAATAAATCAACAAATAAAACCAAAAAGGTATAAAACATGTGATGTGTTACCAGGCTGGGTCAAAAATAGAAAGGGGTGTCCTTGCGAGCTCCAATTCTGTTAGCGCTGCACACTAGACTGGCATAATAGCATTAAAGCTGTCTTGGGTGTTCATCAATTAGTGTCAACTGTTTGGGAAATGATTGTTTTATTGTGTAATTGTATTTGTTGTGCTGTGAATTTAAACTGGTGATGCGTACGACGTTAATTAAAACATCGCTCCTGCGTGCGAATCAAGTGTTTCGCTAATCTAGTAGTTAAGGTTAAATGTAGCGTTCTGGAATGTTTTGGCTGTATAAATATACAGTATATAAAAACTGGGATTTAACAGAGAGTGTGTGTGTGTGTGTGTGTGTGTGTGTGTGTGTGTGTGAAACTCATCTCACAGTTGTAATGTCATAACAAGCTCCTCATTAGAGAAGCGTCGCTTGGCTAGCAACATCGATCCCGTCCTGACAGTTCCCGTTACACGGTGTATCAATATTCATAACATGGGACATGTCAAGAAAAGTGAATAATTGGTGTGGTTGGTTTTGTCCCGCCTCTTACCGCACGGACAGAGCACAGCGCAGTCTGAAAGACGGAGTGCCGACTGTGTGATAAGAGGCATCAGAAAGGAAACTCTTCAATTATCCTGTAAGCTGTGCGCGCCACAAAAGCCTCCTGATTACATCAGGACTCGGACGTTGGGATCCGCCGACCACAACTTACAGCAGCGTCTAGAACAAAGGGCCACTTTTATATCACAGCGAGACTCTGGGCTAACCAGAACACGTGGTGTGTACCGTGTGAGGAAACGAGGAAAGGTGACCGGTTCCGTCGGATTTTTATCTCAGATTCCGATTCGCCCCGGCGAGTGATTCGTATCTCTTACCGCCTGTAGCTGAGTGATATCAGACTCCGCGCCTTTATCCACTCCGTACAGCGCATGCACACCGTTGCGGTTAATACACAGCCACTGGATGCGGATCACCCAAAGTGCTCACATGCTGCCGCGTGCTACGTTCACGCTGTTGCACATCAGGAACAAATGTCCAACATGTCAGAGATAAATCCCGACAGCATGAGGACGGGAATTATTTTTAAAAATCAATAATTTGGTACAAAATAAATATTCATTATTTTTTTCCAAACTTCTTATTCCTCCTTGCATAGCGGCCAAGGTGGAGCCTATTTCAGCCAACACTGCACCGAGGCAAAGTACACCCGGAGCAGCTCCACAGACCATAGTACAGAACGGTTGTATGAGGATAATTTCAATATCAATATGTATATCGCTCAGCCTTAATCACAGTACAAGATTATACAGTACAAGATTATATAGTATAAATATAAGATTATATAGTACAAGATTATATAGTATAAATATAAGATTATATAGTACAAGACTATATAGTATAAGTATAAGATTATATAGTTCAAGATTATATAGTATAAGTATAAGATTTGCTAATGCTAACAATTTAAGCAATAAAATGCTAAAACCTGACGGGAAATCATCTCAAAAATTCTACTTTACATTTTGCGATATAAAGTTCTATCACAATACAATCATTTATTGATATATCGGCCAGCCCTTACTTACCGAATTCTACTCGAGATTGTCCCTTTTTTCCACCACTACTCGCCTATTTAAAATTATTCTTTTTTTCTTTCATTTCCTGAGTATCTTATTCCCAACTTGGGGCACAGGGTGGCAGGTGCCCATCCCAGAAGACTTGTTCAGGGTACACCCTGAACAGCTCAACAGACCACTGCAGGGAAAAACACAGTCATCCACACTCACTCACACACACATAGTCACTCACACACACACACACACACACACACACACTCACACACACACACACACACTCACACACACACACTCACACACACACACACACACACACACACACACACACACACACACACACACACACACACACACACACTCACACACACACACACACTCACACACACACACACACACACACACACTCACACACACACACACACACACACCTAGGGGTGATTTACAACAGCAAGTTACCCTAATGTGCATATTTCTGGGCCATATTAATGGTAGTGGGCGGGTCTTTTGGACCTGTGACAAAGGTCGACGTCACAGCCACAACGAGTCTCCAGTGTCACGTGTGCATGCCACAAGACAGTCGGAAAGAATAGGACCTGTCTACCTACACATTCAAACACTGGGTCCGGCTGAAGAAATAACCAAATGGGTTCAGCAGACAAGAAGGCAGACCCAGCAAAGCGTCGTGGAGTGCAGCTGGAGCACAGTGAGACACACAAGATACTGCTGGCCATCCACCGCATCCTGACCTATCTCCGACCGTCACGACCTTGTTGTGACACTGGACTCGGATAGACCGGGACAAGAGAGTGAGGCTGGCGATCTGCACAACTCTCCCTGACTTAAATCCAAGTCAAGCGCAAGTCATGACTTCACCCATACCGCGGATCATCGATCTGATATGAAGTCATCATGGTCATCTTCGACTTCGTAGGGAGAATGACAAACAGCATGTTTCTGGACTGTAGGAGGAAACCAGAGTACCCGGAGGAAGCCTACACAAGCAAAATTTGTATTTACTCTAATCTTAATGTAAATTTATTTAAAAGCTCCAGCCTGAGCTTCAGGCTAACACGGTGCACGCACGAACCAGAATGATGAGCGCAGTTTATCCAAAGTCGCATTTATTTTAGAAATAATGGAATGTGCATACTTGGCAGCGGCAACGTGGGGCATCTGTGCAGTCTGGACCCGATAAGTGAAAACATGGGAATAATCAAAGTTGAAGCAGATGGTCAGTGTGCTGCTGCAATGTAGAGAATTAGACCAGTGTATTATTTATTTATTTGTTTATTTATTTATTTATTTGGTACATTCTCACTTTCTTCCTGCACATATACACTTGCTCGAACTGCCAGACTGTTACCAAGGAGATTAAACAGGGAGAAATGGAGCATATTGCTAAGAGCAAAGCTGAAGCTGTTTGTTTCTGCGTACATGTAGGCGCCAGCGTGATGAAAAGACAGCAGTGTATACGAAATTACGCTCGCACAAACAAAATGGAAAAGCAAACAAATTTGTGTATCTTCATTTTCATCAGTCTGAGTGAAAAATGCGAGTGGTGGCGGCGGGGGGTGGGTACGGAGCTAAAATCGGAGTTGGATGGATTCCACATGGCACGCTATCGCGACTCGGGTGAGGCCTGACAGCGCGAGTCCCTCAGGAGTCTTACTGATACTTTGCCCTTGAGCGAGGCACTTCACTCGCAATCCCACCGCACACACTCACATATAAATGCAGAGCACCAACGGCTCGCTGATAACACGCGCCATGAGATCACGTTATGGTGTATGGCCGTGTGTTATCTTTCCAGGTTGTAACTCTGAACAAATCTTCTTACAATAAGCTCTTCTTGCGTCTGAGATCTCACACACGCCGCATCATTTCCAGCACGATTTGAAATCCAAGCTGATGTGCTGAAACAAAGTCAATATTTTAGCCTCTGTGTGTGTGTGTGTGTGTGTGTGTGTGTGTGTGCATGTCTGCATGTGTGTGAACGTGTGCGTGTTGTGTGTGTTGTGTGTGTGTGTGGTAAGTGTGTGTGTGTGTGTGGTGTGGTGTGTGTGCATGTGTGGGGGTGTGAATGCGCATGTCTGTGGGTGCGTAGATGCGTGGCAGCGTATGTGTGTGTGTGTGTGTGTGTGTGTGTGTGTGTGTGTGCACATATGTGTGTGTGTGTGTGTGTGTGTGTGTTTGTGTGCGTGCATGTGGGTGTGTGCGTGTACGTGTGTGTTTCCATGTGTGTGTGTGCGTGTGCACATATGTGTGTGTGTGGTGTGGTGTGTGTGCATGTGTGGGGGTGTGCGTCTGTACGTGTGTGTGTGTGAATGCGCATGTCTGTGGGTGCGTAGATGCGTGACGACGTATGTGTGTGTGTGTGTGTGTGTGTGTGTGTGTGTGTGTGTGTGCACATATGTGTGTGTGTGTGTGTGTGTGTGTTTGTGTGCGTGCGTGTGGGTGTGTGCGTGTGCGTGTGTGTTTCCATGTGTGTGTGCGTGTGCACATATGTGTGTGTGTGGTGTGGTGTGTGTGCATGTGTGGGGGTGTGCGTCTGTACGTGTGTGTGTGTGAATGCGCATGTCTGTGGGTGCGTAGATGCGTGACGACATATGTGTGTGTGTATGTGTGTGTGTGTGTGTGTGTTTGTGTGCATGCGTGTGGGTGTGTGCGTGTATGTGTGTGTTTCCATGTGTGTGTGTGTGTGTGCGTGTGCACATATGTGTGTGTGTGTGTGTGTGTTTGTGTGCGTGCGTGTGGTTGTGTGCGTGTGTGTGTGTGTGTGTGTGTGTGTGTGTGTGTGTGTGTGTTTAACACTTCCTCCTAGACATATCCAGGAGAAATGTCTACAAACGTTAAAATGGATTTAAAAGAAGATGATAAATTATTCATGGAGGATTTTTTCGGTGATTAATAAATAATGTCGCCAGGTTTGGTGGTGTGTGTTAGAAATGTTAAGGATTTTAAAATAATAAAATTAAATATAACTCATGAAAATATTAAAACTAAAGCCTGAGCTTCAAGTTCATTTACATTTAAAAAAGAACCGCGAGAGGCCACGCCTTGCATCCTGACTGTGATAAAAAAAAGAGCCTACCCCTATTTCACATTGTCTGATGGACAGCAAGGCCAAATAGGGAGGCCACACCTCATTTCCTAAGATGGACTCAAAAGCCACACCTCCTTCATTCAAACTGGCATAGAGGCCACACCTTATTCAATGAGGCTTTCACAGAGGCTACATCTCCTTCATTTAGACTGGCACGAAAGCCACACCTTCACTGAGAGCAACACAGATGCCACACCCCCTTAATTCAAAGAGGATGCAAATAGCACACCTCCTTAATTCAGACTGACTCAGACGTCAAACCTCTTTCATTGAATTAGACATGGGCCACAGCTCTTTTATTGAGAGTAACACAAAGGACACACCTTTTTGTAAGTACAGATACTGAGGCCCCACCTTCTTCACTGAGACTGACATCTAGGCCTCGCCTTTTCATTATGACTGACTCAGAGGCTACGCCTCATTTATTGAGAGTCAGCCAAAGGTTGAGCTTGACACTAAGACACACCTCTCCTGTATTCAGAGGGACTCAGAGGGACACCACTTTTATTGAGATTGACACTAAGACACACCTCCTTCATGAAGATAACTCAAAGGCCACACCTCCTTCAATGAGACTGATTTCATTGAGATGGACAGTCATGACTGTCACCTTTTGATTGATGCAAAAAAGAAACACTTCCTTAATTTGCATATATTTTCCATAGTGTCTCCATTGGTTACTTTAAACTAAACGAGTAAACAAGGTCATTTTTTTCATTCTTTCGTTTGCGAAACAATTCAATTATTTCTGTTCAAAGTTTATAATCAAACTCAATCTTCTTAAATATTTCTTGAAGGTGTAATAACAAAGCTACGAGTTTCACAGAAAATTACAGCTCCTGAGACAAAACAAACAAATAAACAAACAAAGTAAATAATTAAATTTTTAATCATGTGCACCACAATTTACTTTAAATTTTTAAAAAAGTTTATCTCACCTCACGTCGACTTCAGGACAGGCACGAGCAACCAGAGGGATTTCAACCGATACCACAATTAATGTCTGACTATTGTTATTAACATGAAATTTATGCAAATAAGGCTTCATCTGATTAAATTCGAGAACATTTGCATTTTTAATTAAAGTAAGAATCTATGATAAACTTTGTTGTTTATCTGTGTGTTGGAAATTGTTTATATTCTTTAGTAAAAGTGTTTTCAGGAGTAAATCTGTAATATTAGCATTAGAAAAAAATACTAATTAAAGTCTGCAATCAGAGCTGATCAGAGCCGGGCTATTTGCATATTTAAATTTATTGGTGAAGCTACAAAATGGGTCTCAATTTAAACTAAAATTCACAAACTTTACTCGAGCTTCCCCTTTTTGAAGAATTTCACAAGGGAGTCAAATGTATGTCTTATTAGCATATTTTAATTTTAATATCAATCTTTTGAATTCTGGATCCTGATTGGTTGAAGGTTGCTGAGTAATTCTGTGTCTCGGGACAAAGGAATTCACACCTCTTTGGGGTTTTTTGGTCACATGACTGCCTCTGGACCTTTTTTGTTTCTACTCAGTCAATTAATTGTGGGATCTGAGCTGATCCCTTTCCGGTCACGTGGACAAACACATACCTGCTAGGTGAGAATACAACACCTCTTCTCATCTCTACCTGTGTTGTGCGTGTGTGTGTGTACATATATATATATATATATATATATATATATATATATATATATATATATATATATATACATATACATATATACATATATATATATATATATATATATATATATATATATATATATATATATGTATGTATGTGTATGTGTATATATATATGTATGTATGTGTATGTGTATATATATATATATATATATATGTATGTGTATATATATGTAATAAATAAATAAATAAATAAATATGCAATAAAAACCCCGCCCACTTGCAATAAAAACCCCGCCCACTTTAATCAACCACATCTACCCCACTGACTGTGAACCATATCAACCCATCTACTCCGCCCTCAGATGCATTACACTTTAATATAGGCCAGTCTATAAAGTTGCTCCATTCTTTTCTCCATTCTTTTCTTTTATTGTTTAGTAATTTATACTATTTATGTATCTATTTATTTATTTACTTATATAATATATGTATGTGTGTATGTTTGTACTTGTATCTATTTTTGCACCCCCTACTGATGGTACCTCAAGAGCCTGTAACAGTGAATTTCTCCATTGTGAGATTAATAAAGCTGTATCTATCTATCTATCTATCTATCTATGTATGTGTATATATATATATATATATATGTATATATATGTATGTGTATGTATATATATATATATATATATATATATATATATATATATATATATATATATATATATATATATATATATATATATATATATATATGTGTGTGTGTTTGTTTTGTGTGTGTGTAAGATGAGAGAATGTTTGTTTGTTTGTTTGTTTTATTCGAATGTTGCTTGACCCGGTGATGAGATAAAACCCTGGCATAGCACTGTGCATTCTGATTGGCTCTTATCTGATTTGATTGGCTAGAACTGGGCGGCACCACAGACCTTTTATGATACAAAGTCTCCGTCTTTCCCGTTCTGTCTATTTCCCCTTTCTCTGTCTTTTCTCTTTTTGTATATCACTGTCTTCCTCTCTCCATCAGCATCTCTCTCTCTTTTTCTCTGTCTGCATCTCTCCTTCTGTCTCCCTCTTTGTATCTCTCTCTTTTTTTCTATCTGCTCCTCTTTGCCTTTTGCAGTTTCAGTTTTCCTCTATATCTGTTTTTCTTTTTCTCTCTCCTTCTGTTTTACTCAAATCATCTGTCTCTTTCCACATCTGCCAATCATCTCATGCTGTTTCGTTCTCTCTCTCTCTCTCTCTCTCTCTCTCTCTGTCTCATTCCCTCATTAATAATTTCCTGTCTGCTTCTCGATTTCATCTCTTCATCACTTTCTCTCTCTCTCTCTCTCTCTCTCTCTCTCCCCCCCCCCTCTCATTATTGAATACATCTGTTATAATTGGAATGAAACGACACCCTGTATCTATTTAAATTCGATAAGGAGCATTAGGGGAAGCAACTCGGCGCTGCAGCTCATTTGGCTCCATCACGTGATTGGGTGGTATGAGGCTCATTTCCTGCAAGTTGGAGTTGGGCTGGTGATGCGGCGTGTCGGTGTGGAAGAGAAGACGGAGAGGACGAGGCACTGAAACCGAAGAAAGAAGGCCAAAGTTCAGAGACGTCTGAACCTCTGTCAGCTGATGTTTCAGAACTCAAGCTCACATCTGTTCACTCGCACCTCGAACTGAGAGACGCAGGTGCGGATGGGTGACATCCGCTGACCTGCATGTCACAACCGCACACGTCAAGCATCACCAGCTTTAATCCGATTCCTGTCTCGATAAACATCCCAAACTTTTACAGAGGAGTCGCATGAATATCTTTTTTTTTTCTCATTCCTTTTCAATCCCCTCCCCCATTATTCTCCCTTAATTTATGCTGTATCCAGTTCCCACCATTCAAGTATTTCCTTCACTATCACACAACCACCACCAACTAGAAAAGTTCCCTGCATGATATGCAACGCTACGGCCCGCCTCTTTATGAACTGCTGCGTTTTTGAAGGTGGTCCAACACACTCGGAGGGAAAACTGTATGCCATCCTGCCCTACGGTCGAGCTCGGCCAATCGGTTCCCATGAGGTCCAGGTCCCAGATGGAGATGGCGTCAACCTACATTTGAGGTTGCGATCTCCAGCTTGATAGTCATACCCTTTGTCGATATGCCAATCTGAAGACCAGGAGGTAAGAACTTCATGTGAGTCATTTTCACACGATTCGTTCATGTTCATCAGTGCACTTCACTGATTTATTTTTATATTTAATTTTTAATCATTTATCATTGCTATGGTCTAGCGAGCTGTCCAGGGTGAACTCTGCCCTCGCCCAGAGTCGCCTGAGATGGACGCCAGCACCCCTAACTAGGATGAAGCGGTTCAGAAAATGAATGAATGAATGATAATGATTTGCTGAACTACTTAATACCTACAACCTACAAGGTTACATGGAGACCCATCTCGACCAACCCTGGGCAAAGATGGGGTACACGCCAAACAGCATGATAGTCCATTGTAAGGCCAACACACACAACCATTCACACTCGCACTCGCACCTAGGGGCAATCAGGAAAAGTTAATTAGCCTACTGTGAATTTTTTTTGGAGTACTGGAGGAAACTGGAGCACCCGGAGGAAACCCTCAAGAGCAAAGAGAGAGCATGCAAACTCCACTCAGAAACATCCTCACCAAGCCCGGGATGCAAACCCAGCACCTTCTCTGCGCAAGGCGGACGTCTTCACAACTACAGCACACTATTTGTTGTTTTGTAAATTAGCAGCGAGCTTTGTCCTCCCCATAAATCTGGCACTGCCACTGAGACGGGAAAAAAATCTTAATTATGGCGTCCCGTTCTCTGGTCCTCACAGAGAAAAATAATATTGGGTGTCATGTATATCAAGGAAAAAACCCACATGTCCTCTGATTCCATCTCACAGTGTGTTTACTCTGCTGTTCCAGGACGAGGACATTTGTGAGAAAACACTGAGATTTCAAGAGCTTTGTACCAGTGGAGATCGAGCAGCACTCCGTCAGAAGCTGAAAGTCAACACCGCGGCTAACGGACGGCATTTTAATGAGATCTGCGAAAATGAAGAGAAAGATTAACCGGTTGGTTAAGTGTTCCCGGTCCCCGGTATCAAAAGGGTGGTTAAGTATAGCAGATGTTTAAGCTTTAACCAGCTGTGTGATAACCTACTGTCCAACAACCTACTGTCACTGTTCTGATGTAACACACACACACTCACGGGAAACAGGGAGGGTGGAGCCTACCACAACGATGGAAATTGCTCACAAAAACATTTACACCCACACTCGATTCAGTCAGTTCGCCGACTGTGCATGCCTTCGGACCGTAGGAGGAAACTGGAGGAAACCCCACAGGCATGATGAGAACATGTAAATTACATGTACCCTCACCGAGGCTGTGACTCAAACCCAGGACCTTGTTGCATTCAGGTGTGCAAGGTTGATGTGCGAATCTCTATGCCGCCATGTTGCCTTGATGGAATACAGTGGTACCTTGACTTACGGGTGTCTTTTATAACGAATTTTCCATGATACGAGCTTCAATCCACCAAAAATCCGCCCCATCCAACCAGCAACATTTTGATTTACGGGCTCTGCCCTTCCCTGGGGAAATGGCTTTTTCGGGCCAATTAGCCTCGTATTCTTCTGAGTGCATTCCTGAATGCCTTGTGCAGTGCGTCTTAATTATTTTCTGTGATGCCCCCTATAGGAAGAAAAAAAAAAAAAACAAAAACTGTTCACACCGCCCCAACGCCCGACGATCAGTAGTGTTTACTGCACTTCATATCGTATGCTCAGTGCTTTTCCTGCACACCAATGGGAACACAGTGACAGCGCCACTGCCACCTACTGTAGAGGATGCGCAATCACACTTAAGTCTAGTACATGGAAAAAAAGCATGTTCCCCAGGGTCATACGCACTCCCCCTGGCATCACACCGCACCCCCCAAAGGGCTCCCCAAGGGGGAATGCCCCATTAGTTGAGAAGCACTGGCCTTTAGTATGCACATGCACTAAATTCTCTTCCTCCGCAGTCGATGATCAGAAGGGTCCGTTGACTTATTGTTTATTGTTGTTTTATTATTACTAATTATTATTGTCAATGTAGGCTGCAAAGCCGTCAGCGTGTTTCTGCACCTTGCTAAAGGGTTGTGTCAGGAAGGGCAGCCGACGTAAAAACCTATGAACCAAATCAAACATGCCGATCAAATGATGCGCTGTGGCGACCCCTGAGAAAAAAGGGGAAAAGCCGAAAGGAAAGGAAGAATGTTAATGTACATTTATTATTATTATGAAATATTTATTGTTTGTACATGTTTATCTTTAATATATTAGTTGAAATATCCGTGTTTGGTGCAGGTTATGAGTTTGGGAGGGGGTTGAAACGGATTAATTGGTTTTCTATTATTTCCGATTGGAATTTTTGTTTCATCTAACCAGCATTTTGACTTGCGAGCTCGCCCTTGGAACAGATTAATTTCGTAAGTTAAGGTACCGCTGTATTATGAAATGAATACCCGAGGCTGCGTGACATATCTGTGTATTATTCTATTGTGATACGATCACAAATATTGTCTGATAAATAAATATTGTACAGACGCTCCCCGACTTACGTTCATTCGTTTTATGTATTTTTCGATTTTACGTTAAAAAAAAAATTGTCATCAAATTTTGAGTTCAGCGTGCTCTCTGTAGTACGAGACGTGCCTACGTACTATGCTGACGTAATGACGCTGTGTCCATTGTTTACAAACGACAGACTGAACGTGCCCTCCTTCTTCCAAGTTCACTGCGTGTTACCCTTGTGTTAAGACATCGTCTCTGTTTTTGCGGACTTTTATAACCCAAAGCAAATATGTTTGGTCAGAAGCTTAAGCCTACTAGTGATGGTGGTAATCAGAAAAAGCGGCAAGCTATTTCGTTAGAAACGAAGATGACTATTATCAAGAAAATTGATGCTGGTGAAAAACATGTGAATGATGCACATTTCTTCCAAACGGCTCCATCGACCATCGGAACCATTTACAAGCAGAAAGATCACATCACAAAGAATGTTAAAAGTTATATTTGATGAGTGAATTTGATTAAAATTTATCATCTTTTCCTTTCGGCTGTTCCCTTCAGGGGTCGCCACAGCAAACCATCCGCCTGCATCTCTCCCTATCCTCTGCATCTTCTCTTACTCCAACTACCTTCATGTCCTCCATCACCACAGCCATAAATCTTCTCCTTGGTCTTCCTCTGGACCTTCTGCCTGGCAGTTCCAACCTCAGCATCCTACTACCAATATATTCACTATCCCTCCTCCGTACATGTCCAAACCATCTCAATCTAGACTCTCTGACTTTGTCTCCAAAACCTCTAACATGTGCTGTCCGTCTGATGTCCTCATTCCTGATCCTATCCATCCTCGTTACTCCCAAAGAGAACCTCAACATTTTCATCTCTGCTACCTCCAGCTCTATCCCTCCTGTCTTTTCGCCAGGGCCACTGCTTCTAATCCATACAACATCACTGGCCTCAACACCGTCTTGTACACTTTTCCTTTCATTCTTGCCGATACCCTCCTATCACACATCACACCGGACACTTTTCTCCAACCATTCCAACCTGCCTGCACACGCTTCTTCACCTCTTTCCCACACTCTCCATTGCTCTGGATTGTTGAGCCTAAGTACTTAAAATCCTCCACCTTCTTTATCTCTGCTCCCTGTAACCTCACCGTTCCTGTTGGTTCCTTCTCATTTACACATAGATCAAAATTTATGTATTTGAAATTATTTTGCTTGAATTTAATTTGAAATTAATGTTGATATTATTTGATATATATTTTATATTATTTTACAATGTTATGTTTATAATAATTGATTTATGGGTGTTTTATGAGATACGGTAATGGTATTTATGGATATATAGTACAGTTTGACCGCCATACGCCACTGGAACATACAGTAACAACTTGTGTTTTTTTTCACCTTACTTTCGGATGTCCGGAACCGAACTAAAATGTAAGTTGGGGAGCGTCTGTATTATTAGGATTAACAGAAATATCACCTTTAAAAAAACAAACAAACAAAAAAATATTATGACTTGTTCGGTCATATCACACAGTCCTAGCTTCAGATATTAAAATGAAACTCCTTAGACTGTTGAAGTGCTACACAGTCCAGCACTGGACCCTTGTTGGGCAAACATCTGGAATTAGTACCTTTTGAAATATCGGGCTTAGTGCCAAATAGTAACATCACGAGACCATTTTTACCATAAAGGAGCAGCTCTTACCTTTCCAACATGTTGCGGCTCTGGTCCGATGTGCCCCTCCAAAACATAGAACTGGTTCCACACCCATCCCCTCTTGGGCCGGTGATGAGGATCCTTCCCTCCATCGGGAAGTCTAGTCCGATTTTGAGACTGTGCGTTCAGGACAGGACCCACAGAAAATTGGGTTTGGTTGTGACTGTGTGCATTCAGTACGGAACCCAGAGGAAGTCTGGTTCTATTGCGTGCATGTGCATTGATGACCGGGCCCACGGGAAGCCCAGTCCTGTTGCGAGAGTGTGCGTTTAATCCAAGGCCTGCCGCGGACGGGCCGCCGAGGCTCCTCTGGAGCGCAAAGAGGCCCAGCAGCAGAGAGCTCAAACAGGCTCTCATGTTAAAGAGAGGCCCGAAGACGGAGATCAGGCCTGGCCGCTCAGCTTAGCCCAGCACGTGCCCATCTTTCTGCTGTAAACCCATCCTTGTGCGTTAAACCCAGACAGCTGCAGAAAACCAACAAGCCGTATTCACATCCTGGAGGGTTGGCCGCGAGCCGTGGGGGACACAGTTCGTTGGGGAGAGGGATTCCACCGAAGGATCACTGCAGGCACATCATAAAACATCTGTGGGAAGACAGACAGGATGAGTCACGCGTTTGTGCTTTTGGCATGTTGCAACAGAGATGAATGGACAGTGCTGAAGGATGACGGAGCGATAGCACGACCGTACGCTGTTCTGGTAAATCAGATTTAATCCGTGGTCCAGATTCTCACATAGCCTTTTCTTTAGTCAGATCAAGTAGCAGATAAGATTATGAACATTAACGTGATTACTGAGGAGGACAAGGAGAAGAGTCCATTACTGAGAATGCGCCAGTTAGACAATATTATAGTCAACGAGCCCGAAGAGGAAGAGTAAAGGGTTGGGGAGGGGGTTGGGTAGGAGGGTAAGGAAAAGGATAATTAAGAGATGTTTCACAGAGAATTTGGATTTTGGGCCGGGTTTGCTCCTTTTTACAGAGGTGTGGTTATAGCCTTGGGATCCTACAGAAATGTTCGGTATTTTTTTTAACCTGAAAAGCTTCTGCACAGTCGGTGTCGATCCTACTCCGGTTATACGGGCATTCGTTTTCCGATGCTCCTAATCCTACGATCGTCGCTGGGAGGTTGGGGTCTATCTCTGTCTACTCTGGGTGAAGGTCCGTCACAGGACACCACACACACACACACACACACAAAACCACTTAGGCCCAGGGGTAATTTACAACAGCCAATATTTGATTATGCACATCTGTGGACTGTGGGAAGCAACCCGTGTAGCCAGAGGAAACCCTTGCAAGCCCAGAATGAACATGCAAATTCCACACAGAAACGCCCTCTGCACGTTGGGGCTTGAAATCCACGATCTGTTTGCTGAGACAACTTTCTTTGTCCATTCTAACGGAACAATTCAATGCTTTGGGATATGGTGGCAGAGCTGGGCTTTTCCCAGCTTTCTCCATAATCTAGTTCTATCAGATTCCCACCCAATTAAGTACTGCCTTCCCTGTGACACAACCATCACTAAACAGGACGTGCACACACACACACACCCCTCCGAGAGATACGATGATACCCACTCGCCTCTTTTTCGAACTGGGGGACGGACTAGCACACTGGGAGAGAAACTGCTATCCACCCCCACATACAGAATGAGATCACAGTATCACAGATGATTGGCCGGTGATCGCAGCGAGTGACAGGGTGACACCATCCCTTCCGTGAGAGCTCGGCCAATTAGCTCCCATGAACTCCCGGTCATGGAAGCCTGTAGCATTAACCTGGATTCAGACTTGCAATCTCATGGTGAAGAGTCACACACCTTGTTGATCCACCACCCAGGAACCCAACAGTTCTCGGGAGGTCCACAGCAAGAAGGTACTCAAGTTTAAGAATGTGGTTGTTGAGGGAATTTCTGTATGGCGTTTGCATGTTCTTCCAGGTTTTGCATGGGATACCTCTGGGTACTCCGGCTACCTTCAACAGTCCAGAGACATTAGGCTAGCAGTCTTTTCCAGATTGCCCCTTGGTGTGAGTGTGGTCAGGTTCTGGAGAGGGCAGACAACCCTCTAAAAAGGTGCTTTGGAAAGGAAACCATGAAGGCGACTCAATGCATTTTGGCTGCCGAATGGGAAAGTGATGATGATGATGATGATGATGATGATGAATAAAACTAATTTATGGAATGTCCCTGTCATCCTCACACACCTCTGAAGTCCACTGCCGTGAGGTATCCATGTTCACTTCACTCATTCGAGTCGAACAGACTGAATGGTCCGAATTTCTTAAGCTAAACCCAGAATAATCTGCTGCTGGTTAGTCATCCAGTAAAACACCTAATGCATTTTTGATGGAACAGCTGCTCTGCATTAATCGCAGGGATTGCAGTTGGCAGGCTGATTCTGCGTCACGTAGCACGGCGGTGAGGTGAGAATGTGGAGGACTAACAGAAATACAGAGTATAGCGTCAGTGATCAGAACTGACAGAGTTCATGTACAGAAATGCCGACTGTCAGTGGTTTATAAAAAGAAAGCGCGGATTCATTTTCCTGATTATTGTTTCAGATCCGAATCTAAAACAGGTTCTTATTCTGCACACATCAGGTGAAATCGTCATACACTCAAACTTCACGTCAATAATGTCATACAGACGCAGAAAACATATCGCATGGATACACACTATGGTCTGAAAGTACTGCATGTGACCCTCATTATCATCAAGTTCCTCAACATCAACATCAATAACGTCATCATCATCACAACACAAATCAACACAATGATTTCCATCATCATCATCTTCACTGTCACCACCGTCACAATACCCATGAAAATCATCAACACAATAATTTCCATCATCATCATCATCATCATCATCATCATCACCTTCACTGTCACCACCATCACATTAATCATGAACAACAACAACAATCAGCAGCAGCAACAGCACCAATATCATCACCATCATCATCATCATCATCACTAACATCACCAACACCAGCATCATCAACATTTACATCAACACAATCATCATCACCAAGATCATTATTATCAACGCAATCATCATCAACATCAGCATCATCGCCAACATTGCCACCATCATCATCATCACCAGCACTGCCACCACCATAATCATCACCAATATCATCAGCTTCATCGTTATCACCAATACTGTCATCATCATCATCATCATTAATATCGTCATCATACCCATCAGCATCATCAGCATCAACACCAAAACCAGGGTATTCATTAAGTTTTAGAGGAGAAGGAGGATATTGACAAATAGGGGGTGGAAATTGTTTGAGGCAAGCATGAGGATGGGGGTGTCCCCTCCTGCACGGGGGTCTGGGGGCCACCCCCAGAAAAAAAATGTAAAATTCATGTGCTCTGTGGTGCATTCTGGGCCCATATTTATGAGAAAATCAGACAAACTAGGAGCAAATAAAACAAAAAGTTTATATTATAAAAATAGTATTTGTTACAAGAATAGTAGACTTACTTCTTAAAGGAAACTACATAAAACTTCTTATTTGAAAATTCTAACAGTTGCCTTACTAATATAGAACATTTGTGAATCAAACTGCGACCCTAATCTGGATGAATAAGATTAGACTATTAGAATAAGATTAGACTAGTTCAGTTGGGGTTAGTTTTCACTGTTATCGCTCGGTGCAATCAAGAAATAATTTGTGTTCGGAAATGACATAAAACTTTTGTACCTACTTCATGAGATACGGATGTTTCCGAAACGGTGGAATCATCGGCCTTGAGTCGCTTCCACAACGTATTTAATGTTGGTTGTTTAGATCTACTTCGCTTCGGCGCCATGCTTGTCGGTACGACTCACATCAGTTTGGATTCTATTTTACCCGGGTTTGTACGACCCGTCATGATCTAAATCTACACGGGGCACAAGCAAATGGCGGCACGTATATAAAAAGTGCCGCGCTTTTGAATGAGGTAGTATAGTGCATCATGGGATATCGGAAGTGAACTGATTGAGAAATTTTCAAAACAAGTGATCATGTTGTCAAATACATAGCTTAACAAAGCCATGAAAATGTTTTTATTAAAGATTATTATTATATTAAATATTATTATTTACTACAGTATTATAAAATATAACTGGCGCTAGGCTAATAGTAGCCAGCGCTTCCGCCAGCACTTAATGAAATGTATGCCAAAACAGTCATCATCAACACAATCATCACAATCACCACAATCATCATCATCCTCAACAACATCATAACCATTACCACCACCATAAGCACCACCCCAGAAGTCGGTATGAGGTGTAAGCTTCAGCAGCACTGCTTCACTTCTCCATCTTCTGATCTTTAGAGTCTGTGTTTTAAAGAGTTGCTGAGGTATAATCCCAGGTGTTTATCAGAATATGAGAGAACTTCCTCGCCGCGTGTCACCAGCTGACAGCTGAACGTTCTCTGTGTTGTGACAAAGATCTAAGCACAACATATGAAAGTGACTGTAATCTCTGAGGAACAGCTCCATGTCTGTTTTCAGCTCCTGTTTTTCCTGAATAAGATCACCTGTCACACGACAAGCTCAGTAGATTAAAAAAAAAATCCTTTTATGGAAAGGTCTTTCAGCTCACATTGAGCTGAGCATGGAGCACAGAATGAAACCTCACCTTCATGAGACGATGCTCTGAGATGTACGACACCAAGTCTTACACTCACTCATTTACTCGGTTTCAACAGTCAAATAATATTCGTTCATTCATTCGTTTGTTCATTTGTTCGTTCATTCCTTTGTTAATTCATTTGTTTGTTCAGTCGTTTGTTCATTCATTCATTCGTTTGTTTGTTCGTTCATTCGTTTGACCGTTCAATCATTCGTTTGTCCTTTTTTTTTGTTTATTCTTTTGTTTGTTCATTCATTCATTCATCCGTTTGCTCACTCATTTGTTTGTTCATTCATTCATTCGTTTGTTCATTCATTTGTTCATTCATTTCTTTCTTCATTCGTTAATTCATTTGTTCATTAATTCGTTCATTAATTTGTTTGTTCACTTGTTTGTTCATTCGTTTGTTCGTTCATTCACTCGTTCATTTTTTCCATTCGTTTGTTCGTTCGTTCTTTCATTAATTTATCCATTCATTTGCTCATTCATGCATTCAGTCATTCATTCATTTATTAGTTTACCTGGGTTTACCTGGGTCCGGGCCGTTTAACAAGTCCGTAACAGACTTTTCAGGGCCCTTCTGGTCCTTCAGTTGTTCGACTTTTCCTTCAGTCTTTGGTGCAATATATGGTGATGCTTCTTCAATTCTTGTACATATGGTGCATTGTAACTTGCAAAACTTGAATCCAAATCGATATTTTTGCACTTATGTGTCAAGTGCAGCCAATAACAAATTTCTTCTCAAATTAATTAATTAATTGATTAGTTTTCGGGCAGGTCCTGTTCCCTGAAGAGTCCTCATCCTCCTCATCTTCTTCCGCTAAGTCCAGGGTCGGGTCGCGGGGGCAGCAACCTAAGCAAAGATGTCCAGACGTACCTCTCCCCAGCCACTTCCTCCAAGTCTTCACCACTTCCTCCAAGTCTTCCGGGGGGCACCGAGGCAGTCCCTCCAGCGTGTTCTAGGTCAACCCCGGGGTCTCTTCCCGGATGGACATGCCCGAAACACCACACCAGGGAGGCATTCGGGAGGCAGTCTGACCAGATGCCCGAGCCACCTCAACTGGCCCTTCTCAATGCGGAGGAGCAGCGGATATACTCGGAGCTCTCCACGGATGGTACAGCTTCTCACTTTATCTCTAAGGGCAAACCCCGCCACCTGGCGAAGGAAGCTCATTTCAGCTGCTTGTATCCACAATCTTGTTCTTTCAGTCACTACCCAAAGCTCATCACCATAGGTGAGGGTTGGAACGTAGATTGACTGGTAAATTGAGAGCGTCGCCTTGTGGCTCAGCTCCTTCTTCACCACAACGGAACGGTATAGGCTCCGTTTAACAGCAGAGGCTGCAGCAATCCATCTGTCGATCTCCTGCTCTATCCTTCCCTCACTTATGAAAAAGACCCCAAGATACTTAAACTCCTCCACTTGGAGCAAGACCTCATTCCCGACTCGGAAGGTGCATTCCACCCTTGTCCGACTGAGAACCATGGCCTCGGACTTGGAGGTATTGATCTTCATCCCAGCTGCTTCACGCTCGGCTGTGAATAGCTCCAATGACAGCTGGAGGTCCCGACTTGATGAAGCCAAAAGGACAACATCATCCGCAAAAAGCAGAGACGAGATCCGATGGCCACCAAACCAGAAACCCTCAATGCCTCGAATGCACCTAGAAATTCTGTCCATAAAAATTACGAACAGAATCGGTGACAAAGGACAGCCTTGGCAGACTCCAACTCTCACCGTAAGCGAATTCGACCTGTTGCTACCAATATGGACCAAACTCTGGCTCCGGTGATACAGCGACCGAATGGCCTGTGGCAACGGGTCCGGAATGCCATACTCCCGGAGCATGCCCCACAAGATTGTTCGAGGGACATGGTCTAAAGCCTTCTCCAAATCCACAAACCACATGTGGACAGATTGGGCAAACTCCCATGCCCCCTCCAAAATCCTGTGGAGCATATAGAGTTGGTAAAGAGTGCTATGGCCCGGACGAAAACCACATTGTTCCTCCTGAATCCGAGGTTCGACTATCGGTCGGATCGTCCTCTCCAGTACCCCTGCTTAAACTTTCCCAGGTCGGCTGAGGAGTGTGATTCCCCGATAACTGAAACACACCCTCCAGTTCCCCTTCTTAAAAATCAGGCCTACCACCCAGGTTTGCCAATCCAGAGGTACTGTCCTTGATGACCACGCGATGTTGCAGTGACGTGTCAACCAAGAGAGTCCTACAGCATCCAGAGCCCTGAGATATTCTGGGAAAATCTCGTCCAACCCCAGAGCTCGACCACCGAGGAGCTTTTTGACACCCTCAGTGACCTCCACTCCAGTGATAGGCAGACTCCCACCCAGACCCCCAGGGTCTGGGACCTCCACGGAGGGCATGATAGTGGGATTGAGGAGGTCCTCAAAGTATTTCCTCCACCTCTCGACGACATCCCCAGTCGAGGTAAGCAGCTCCCCACCGCCACTGTAAACAGTGTTTGTGGAGAACTGCTTCGCCCTCCTGAGGCATCGGATGGTGGTCCAGAACCTTTTTGAGGCCAACCGATAATCACTCTCCAGGCCCTTACCGAACTCCTCCCACGCCCGAGATTTTGTATCTGTGACAGCCTCGGCTGCAGCAGCACGTTTGGCCTGCCGGTACCTGTTTGCTGCCTCGGGAGTCCCACAGGCTAATAAAACCCGATAGGCCTCCTTCTTCAGCTGGACGACCCCCTTCACCACAGCTGTCCACCACCGGGTTCGAGGGTTACTGCCACGACAAGCACCGACGACCTTCTGGCTACAGCTACGGGCTGCCACCTCAGCGATGGAGGTACGAAACATGGCCGATTCGGATTCCATGTCACCCGCCAGCTCCAGGATGTGGTTGTAGCTCTGCTGGAGGTGGGAGTTAAAGGTCTCTGGACAGGGGATTCCGCCAAACGTTCCCAGCAGACCCTGATTACACACTTGGGCCTGCCAGGTCTGGAAGGCAGCTTTCCCCACCACCGAAGCTAACTCATGACCAGGTGGTGATCGGTAGACAGCTCAGCTCGTCTCTTCACCCGAGTGTCCAGAACATATGGTCGCAAGTCCGATGACACGACTACAAAGTCAATCATCAAATTGCGACCTAGGGTGTCCCTGTGCCAAGTGCACTTATGGGCACACTTATGATCGAACATGGTGTTCATGATAGACAAACTGTGTCGAGCACAGAAGTCCAACAACGAAACACCATTCGGGTTCAGACTGGAGAGGCCGTAGCTACTGATCACACCCTTCCAGATCACACTATCGTTGCCCACATGGGCGTTGAAGTCTCCTAAGCAAACGAGTGAGTCTACCGAGGGAGCGTTCTCCAACCCCCCCCCCCCCCCCCAAGACTCCAAGAAGGGTGGGTACTCTGAACTGTCATTTGGTGCATAAGCACAAATAACAGTCAGGACCTGTCCCCCACCCGAAGACGGAGGGAAGGTATCCTTTCGTCAACCAGTGAGAACCCCAACATTTGGGCCCCGAGACATGGGGGGGGGGGGGTGGGGGGGGGACAAGAATGCCCACACCGGTTCGCCGCCTCTTCCCATGAGCAACTCCAGAATGGAATACGATCCAGCCTCTCTCAAGATGGGTGGTTCCAGAGCCCAAGCTATGCGTTGAGGTTAGCCCGACTATATCTAGTCAGTATCTCTCCACCACACGCACCAGATCAGGCTCCTTCCCCGCCAGAGAGGTGATATTCCATGTCCCAAGGGTCAGAGTGAGTAGCCGAGGATCGGTCTGACAGAACCCATGCCTTCGGCTGCCATCCAACTCGCATTGCACCCGACCCCTAAAACTCCTCCCACGGGTGGTGGGTCCCTGAAGAGTGAGTATCATTATATTACCTTCTTGCTATGAGACAGAAGTTAATGATACTCCCTGAAGAATGAGTATCATTAACTTCTGTCTCATAGCAAGAAGGTTTTGGGTTTGAGACCTAGGCTCAGTTACGAAGTGTCCTAATCCTATTAGAATCAAGAGGAGAATGGAAGCTATAACAATACTGGATAAAGGCAAACTACACCCTAAACAGCTCGTCCGACCATCACAGGGCAACAAACACGGCCGTTCCCACCCTCCGTCGCATCTGAGGCAATTTGAAACAGCCAGTTATCTTAATGTGCACGTCTTCGAGTTGTAGCAGAAAGCGTGCATCTGGAGAAAGCCCATGCGAGCACAGGGAGACTGTGCATAGTGTCACAGAAATGTCCTTTTCAAAACCCAGGACTCGAACCCAGGGTCTTCTTGCTGTGAGGCAGACGCCACCGTACTATCCACAGGTAATTAGAATTTTGACCGAATTTAAAAAATATGAAGGACACCAGGACTTTATTAAGATAAACATGTGTTGATTGGCTGATACAAACGAATGGAGCCACAGAAGCTGTTGCTACGGAAACCCAGTGAGAAACAGTAAATCTTCAGGATGGCAATCAGAACCCCCGAAATGTCCTGATAATCAGCCGCCGAGAGATGTATGGACACCGTGTGCTTAGCTGGCTTGATGACCCATAAAATGAAGAGCTCTAAAACACGAGGCAATAATAATAATCAGGACACTAAGTACATTCTTCACCACATTCTGGTGCGTTCCGGAGGAATCAGTGATGTGGTAATCAGCCATCAGCGTCAAAGCATCTAAATGGCAAATCATCGCGCTCTCATTTTCATTCGCCGACTGTTTCCGTGAAACACTATTATCATAAAGAATCGCAGACGAACAGCACTGAAGCCATCAGGGACGTGTGGTGCACAACGCCAAATCGCTGTTTACGGTAATTTCTGATTGAAGCACTGGGTCGCGCTTCATGTCAGAGATACACATATTGCAGATCTTTCCTTCATCGCATTACATCTCAAACAAATCCCAACACGCTATCACACCGATTAAATCGCTCCCCAGAGTCGGAATCGGAGAGAGATGGATTAGTTACTCATTGATTTGATCTAATGCAGACAACCAAGAAACAGGAAACAAGCACAAACTAAAACACACCATTTGCCATTTGCTTGATTCGCTTTCGGCTGGTGACTCGACCCTGAGTCGAATCACTTTTTATTGGACGACACGTGGATGTAAATTGCTTGTAGATGCTGTCGGAGACGAAGAATGGCGCTGAGCAGGTATATAATGAAGGAGCAACAACATCGTGAGATCACAGTGAAAGGAACATGTAAGTATCATGTGCAGCGCAATAAAGCCCTCGGGGTGATGCAAGACCCTGATGTGGGTGGAGCAAAGGGACATTGAATCACATTTACAGTTTATTTCCCATTGATGCTTCACAATATCCAAATAAACACATAAATATTAACTTCAATTATAAATTAACTGAAAATATTTTTAAATGAATGAAATCATTAAATTTTATTGCCTCATTTAATGAAATAAGCAGAACTGACCAATCAGAATTAAGTATTCATAGACGCTCTCTAAACACTCATCACTCACAGAAATATTTAATCCTTTTAGAGTCACGGGGTGGGACATCGGCAAGGTGGGTGACTGGTAACTTGGAGATCGCAAGTTCGAATCCGAGTTAATGGCAGCCGGCCGTGACCGGGAGTACATTGGAGCTGATTGGCCGAGCTTTCACTGGAGGGGAGGACGGCATACGCTCACTTCCATGTCACTCACAGTGATTGGCAGCCAATCACAGGTGTATGTGAGCTCATTCATGCGAGGGGGTAGATGGCACGTTTCCTTCCAGTGTTTTAGACCCTTCCCAAAATACGCATGCAGCGCAGTGCGTAAAGAGGTTTGTGGCTAGCATTGTACGTCATGCAGGGGCATGTGTATGCTTTTGCCCCTCCCTGGTTGGTGGGAAAGAAAACCCTTTTGGGTGGGCATTGAACACAACTAAATTTAGGAGAAAATGGGGAACCCCTCCCCAAAAAAAAAGGGTCATGAGGTGGTTGGAGCCTATTTCTACCAACACTAGGCAAAGGCTGAACAGCTTTCAGACCAACACATGGGTAGCTCAGATTCACACTGAGGATAATTTGGAAAAGCCAACTTGGATTGTTGGAGGAAACTGAAGCACCAAGTGGAAGCCAGGCAAGCAAGCGGAGAACATGCAAACACAACATGATCCCTGGACCTGAACCTGGGACCTGTTTACAGCGGGTGTAAATCTCAAACCCGAACAACATCCATTTCCTTCTGAGATAAACCCGAGCCGCTCGCTCATTGTCCCCGGATTTTCCCCCAGGAGCTTCATGTGTGTGTTCGCTGCTGAGTTCGCTGCAGACGGTGCGTCTGTCCTCTGTAAAGATTTGTTTCCATAATCATCCGTCGGTCCTATTCAGGGGCGTGTCAGGTGTTTCTCTCCGAGATGTCGGTTTATTCTCTCTCTCTTTCTCTCTGTATCTCTCTCACACTGTCTCACTCGCTTTCACTCTCTCTCCCCCTCTCGCTCTTTCTCTCTCTCACACTCTCTCGCTCTCTCTCACTCACGCTCCCCCTTCTCTCTTTCACTCATACACCCCCTCTCTCTCTCACACACTTTCTCTCCCCCTCTCTCTTCCTCCCCCCCACCTCTTTCTCTCTCTCTCTCTCTCTGTAATGAGCTACTTGTTGAATTTTGGCGGTTTTGTGAACAAACACAAGGACGGATACCTGTTAGATCTTTCCTCTCAACACTTGACGCTCTATGCTGTGTTTCTCCTTCTCGTGTTACTCATTACTGAGCTCATTATTCGCTTCTTAGATGTTTTCCTGCTTTATTTATTATTATTTTTGTAAGTAAAATTGGAATAAAGGACTTGGGTTTGGTCATCATACACAGCATTTACATTTTATTTTATTTTAATTACTTAATTAATTAATTAATTAATTTATTTATTTATATATAAATCATGGGTGGCGCAGTGGTGTAGTGGTTAGCACGTCCGCCTCACAGCACGAAGGTCCTGAGTTTAAGTCCCGGGCTCAGCGACAATATTACATGTTCTCCCTGCGCTTGTGTGGGTTTCTTCCGGGTTCTCCGGTTCCCTCCGACTGTCCAAGAACATGCACAGCAGGCTAAATCGGGCGTTACAAAATCAGCCCTACATGTGGGTGTGAGTGTCGGTCTGGCAATCTGTTCAGGGTGTTCCGTACCCTTGCCCAGAGTTGGCCGAGATGGGTGCTAGCCTCCCTGCAACCCTAACTGACATTAAGCGGCTTACAAAATTAATTAATTTTAAAATCCTATTCAGCTCTGGGTTGTATTTTGCTCTTTTTTTTTTTTTTTTTTTTTTTTTTTTTTAAACTTTATAAATTTACAGTATATTTGTCACGGTCTCCTCTTGGCTCCCGGCTCACTCTACCCAGCTGCTATTACAGGAAACCTCTGCCCAATCAGAATCCTGGAATAGAACTGGTTATTCTGAAAGACTGGCCACAAATTTTTATTGATTTTTATATTTATGGTGTCAGGTGGGCGGTGGGGGGGGGGAGTAATAATTTAGTTGCTGATTCTGAATAACTGACTGCAGTCCATCTTCTGTGAGATACAAAGTATTGGCACCTTCACCACTTACAGTGTGAATGGAACGGACCCAGCGCTGAGAGCACGGCGGTTTATTCTGGCTCCTCAGCTCTGTTATAAATGATCAATGTGTTCCAGAACCACCTGACAGTAGAGCATGTCAGGGGGGAACCCACACAAGCCTGAGAAGAACATGCTCCACTCCACACAAAAATATCTTCACCAAGCCTGGGACTCAAACCCAGAACCTTTTGTCAATAAGGTGTATGTGGTAACAACGACGCCACCGTGCTGTTCTTTCATATCACAGGAAAACGCTAAACTATTGGAGACTAACCTCCCAATGGGTGGCACGGTGGCATAGCGGTTAGCACTCACAGCGAGAATGTTCTCCTCAAGCTGCCGTGAAATTCTTCCAGGTACTCCGGTTTCATCCAACAGTCCAAAAACACACGCATGAGGCAAAATGACTGTTCTAAATTGCCCCTATGTCTGAGTCTGAGTTTGAGTCAGTGGTTGGGTGTGTCTGCTACAATGGACTGACAGGCTGTTTAGGATGTACTCCGGCTTCACCCCACAGTCGGCTGAACAAGGCCGCACCCTCCTGGCGAGCCTAGTAAGATTAAATGAGATCAGACAATGGCTGGATGAATGACTGAATGAATGATGAACACCTGAAGCCCATCAAGTTACTGTCAGGTAGCGAGAGCACGCTTTCTCACGTAACCTTCTGAAGTAATTTGTCTCGTGGGGTAAAGCATGTGGACTAAATATCTAATGTGCTCTTAATGCCCGTGTTCTCCCTGCAGGCTACGATGACAGCTTGACAGGAAGTTCTCGAACAGAACACTGAACGCCGAGATCTCCATCCTCTCCAGAATAAACTATTTATGAACTCGATCCCAGAGACGGCCTTGATTTACGGGACAGTCTGGGTCCGCACTGCGCGGGAGTCGAGTCTCACGGACACTTTTTAATTACCATGCAATGGTTTCATTAAAAATGGAACAGAATTGATTAAACAAATGGAGAAAACCGAGGAGACCTTGAGAACAGGCAAGAATGGGAAGACAAACAAAACAGCGGCGGTTAAAAAGATACGATGCTAATTAAGCGAAGAAAACAAAAAGGCTGAGCGAGAACAAAAAACTTCAGCCAATCAACACTGGAATTATTCCACATGAACAGATCATCAACTGAGTGAAGTCTGAGTGTGGACACACAGTGCTTAGCACGTCCGCCTCAGAGTGAGAAGGTCGTGGGCTTGAATCCCGTGCTCTCCAAGGACATTTCTGTGTAAGATTTGCACGTTCTTCCCTGTGCATGCGCGGGTTTCCTCCAGGTGCACCGGGTTCCTCCTACAATCCAAAGACATGTACAAAAGACTGTTTGGTGATGAGCTGTGAGTCTGAATGGGGATGGTTGTGTGTATGTTGCCCCTGCAACGGTCTGGCGAGCTGTTCAGGGTGTACCCTGCCTTCACCTGGAGGCAGCTGAGATAGGCTCCACCCTTCCCAGGACCATAATCGGCAAATGAGTGCATGAGTGATCTCATATTAATTATAATAGCCATCCATGCAACTGCTTTTAGCGTCATGGGGAGGGTGGAGTCCATCTCAGCCGTCTTGTAAGTGTAAGTGTGGTACATCGTGAACAGCTAGACAGTCCATCAGAGGGCTAACATACACAACCATTTCCTCTCACACTCACACCTAGGGCCAAACTGGAACAGCTAATTGGCTTGATGTGCATGTCTTTAGCGTACCAGGAGGAAACTCACAAAAGCACAAGAAGAACATGCAAACTCCTCGCAGAACATCTTCGGCAAGCCCAGGACTAGAGCCTGGGACCTTCTTGCTGTGAGGCAGACATGCTAATACAGTATATGTACCGTAAACATGTTCTTATGATGTATTATGTTGTAAACACTGAGATATTGTGGCGCATCGACAAGGTGTGAGACTATTAACCCGGAGATTGTAAGTTCGAATCAGGGTTAATGCGCAGCCGTCCGTAGCCGGGAGTTCATGGGAGCCGATTGGCCGAGCTCTCAAGGGAGGGAAGGACGGCATGCGCTCGCTTCCCTGTCACTCACAGTGATTTCCAGCTAATAACGGACGTCTGTGATCTTGTTCATATGAGGGGGCGGATAGCGCTTTCCCTCCGAGTGTGTTAGACAGACCCGCCCCCAAATACGCATGTACAGCAGTTTGAAAAAATGATGTGTGTGGCTATAGTCACATGTCATGTAGGGTGTGTGTGTGTGTGTGTGTGTGTGTGTGTGTATGCTTTCGCCCCTCCTTGTTTGGTGCTGGTCAGATGATAAGGAAGACAAATACCTGATTGGTGGAAATTGGATATGAATAAATTAAGGAGAAAATGGGGGTGGGAATAATAAAAAAAAAAACTTTAAAATATGATTTGAGCATAAAAAGTGAAAAACTGCTGTAGCATGAGAAGAAATAAAGTTTGGGAACATGATGCGAGAGCAGAACAATCACCTGTGTGCTGCCAGCGGTACGGCCGCACCGTGTTTCTCCTTCTTTAAGCTCAACGCTGCATCCCCCAGCAGCTGGCAGTACCGTTAGTGATGAGTTCGTCCCAGATGCTGCAGTTTTCATTTAATCTGAGTTTAAACAATCGATAAACTTCTTAATCAAAGACGTCTTATCATCCTTTATCTGCTTGCTGGACTCAGATTGGTGAAGACAGCTGCCAGGGTACGTATATTTCAGAGCTCGCAGTCGTGATATGCCAAACGAGATGCATTGCTTAATTACGACTCTATCTGAGAACGAGCGTTTTGGCAAATCCTCGGATGTGCTTCAGCTATTCATGACAACCAGATGTTTACACTCAGTCATAAGTGAGTGCCGGTATTAAACTGTCTACACTGTAAATAATTACAATCCGCGACTACAAAACACTGTCTGAGCGCTGTATAATACGTGTAACGGGTTTTATAGCCCGTGTGGAAATCTGGCGCACTATTTACATTACAGTTATACAGTGGTACAGTACCAAAGGTCTCTTCTCGCACCGTACTCAGCAAGAAAATGCTGAGTAATGTTAGCCAATAAAACCACAGTACGAGCTGAGATCAGTACTAGGGGTGGAGCTAAAATGTAGAAATACTGAACGGAGCATCTTAAGGAGTCTGTGGCGATTATAAAGGGGAGCTACAGCTGCTACTTCCTACTATCACAACAAGAATTTTATTCCTTTCGTGCCACAGCAAAATGCAAACAAAGTCTCCAATCGCCCATCAATAAACAATCCTTTAATAATCTCTCATCATTTGAAAAACTTGGTCAGTTTTTCAGAATCTCAGAATACGTTTGTTGTTTACATGGGGGGGGGGGTCTTCTGTAATAAAAGCCGCCACCTGGCACCGCCGTCCAGGAATTAATACAAATAAAGATTTTATTATTAATAATTTAATTTATTTGTCAAACTACTGAATCCTGCTCGGGTCACGGCGCCTATCCCGGCGATCTTTGGATGAAGACATGGTACAACCCAAACGGCTCGCCAGACCACCAGAGCTAATACACACACAACCTGTCACATTCACACTCAGGGTGATTTGGAACAGCCAGTTAGCCGAATGCTCATGTCTACGGACAGCAGGAGGAACCCCCAGGACCTGAAGGAAACCCACGCAGCTATGGAAAAAAAGACGCAAACTTCACATAGAAATGCCATCATCGAGCCTGAGACCCGAATCTATGACCTTCTTGCTTTGAGGTAGTTCTGCATCACACCGCCCCCATTTTAATTACGTATCAGATAATTTAAATAAAATCGATTTCCTTTCAGAATAGACCTCGATCGGTTCCTCACCTATATTTATTTTAAACCTGTCCAGATCGCGGTGAAC
>CM045743.1:44965142-44987642 GCA_024760905.1 Plotosus lineatus | reverse complement strand
ATCCCGCGCTCTGTGTGTCCTTTTCACCACTGGGGGTCAATAAAACCCCAGGAGGGTTTAGTTCACCTGTCCACTGAATCATGTTGAGATTAGAGCACAAGATTTTTTTTTTTTTTGTGTGTGTGTGTGTGTGTGTGTGTGTGTGTGGGTGTGTGTGTGTGTGTGTGTGAAACATTTCCTGTTTTGAAATGACTCTTCGTATCATATGACTTTACTTTAAAAAACAAAAGCAAACAAACACACTCACACCGCCAGAACGACTTCCTACGACATGAGAGGGGTCAACCAGCATTAATCCGCAAGAGTTCCGGTACAACCAGGAGGGCGTAACTTCCATTCCCAGAAATTTCGGTAATGTTGACCTGTGTGGTGTGGTCAGCACGGCCACCTTACCCCAAGAAGGTCCTGAGTTGAAGTCCCGTGCTGGACGGGTGAGATTCAGTGTCGATTCTGCATGTATTTGCGTTGGTTCCCCCAGGGTACTCTGGTTTTCTCTGTTTTGCCCCGGGGCTGACTGTGAAAATGCATTTCCTTTAATGGAGTGAGCTGTTCACAGTGTACCTCAACCTCACCCAGTCTCGGCTGAGATAGCCACACACCCCGTCCCAAAGAGGATTAAACAACATGAATGAGCCAGGGGATTTTCTTTCTTCCTCCCAAATTTACATGAGACCGCCTCCCTATCTGCCACGCCCAGCACCTTGATTACGTCATTTCTATCCTCACTTTATTTTATTATCTCTCTTACACTTTTTACACACCTCTATACACCTCTATACACCTCTATACACCTCTATACACCTCTATACACCTCTATACACCTCTATACACCTCTATACACTTTTATCCCCTCCTCCCCTCTCTCTTCTCCTCTCTTTGCCCAGCTCTCTCTCTCTATCTATCTCACACACACACACACACACACACACACACACACACACCTTCTCCCTCTCTTCCTTCCTCTCTCTCTCCTTTCCTTCCTCCTTCTCCTAATCTCCCTCCCTCTTTCTCTTTCTTTCTTTCGCTCCCCTCCCCTCCTAAATCCCCCTTTCAGTCCCCCTCACTCTGACCATCTTTGTTACATTTTAAACCCTTGTACTTTTCTTCCTGATGTCACTTCTCTCTGTCTCTCAAACCCGAACACTTTTTCGATTTTCTGAATAAACCTTCACATGTCATTGTTCAGATTTTCATATTTCAGTCTCATGAAAGTGAAAACCTGCTTCCTCGGATACACACCTGTAATCTCCACCAGACACTCAGAGAAACTTTCAAAAGGTAAAGGAATAGTGCAGCACGCTGACTGTTTATATCTGACTTTTACTTGTTTCAAACAGAGACAGAATATTATCAATGCAAAATATATCACACACATTTACTACACATGTACAGGACTCTCTCTCTCTCTCTCTCTCTCTCTCTCTCACACACACACACATGCACACACACACACACACACACACACACACACACCACAGAAATGCACACACACACAAACACAAACACAAACACATCAACACACACACACTCGCACACCCCACATACACACCCCATGCACACACCACACACACACACACACACACACACACACACACACACCTTAGCAGCTTCAAAAACAATCAACTCTGCTAAAATTCTATTGTGTTGAGTGATTGATATTGCAGCTGGAATATCTACTGTACAGGAGATTTCTCCTCTGTAAGGTAAATTCTACATAAATAAGTAACGGAATTCTGAGAGCACAAACCTCTGCCAAGCCAAAAAACCTGAGAGGCTTCCTCTAAAAATCACCCCGTCTCAAACCATTAAAGAATTATTTAAAAAATTCCAATTCATTTTAATTGTTTATTTTTTTGGACGACATGATAGTATAGTGCTTGCATGTCCTTTGTTCATGTCCCGGTCTTGGCCAGTGCTTGACACATTAAACAAATTGGACGTTCCAAATTGCCCCATGGTGTGAGTGTGAATGGTACTTTTCTAGAGCAATATGGTGAAATCCTTTGAGAATTGTTTGTGGTGAATAAAACTCAAATTTGACTAAAATGTGAGTTTGGGCTGCTGCCCATTCAGAGGGCAGTGTAACACACTTGGAGGACACTGTTATATGCCCCCTTGTATTCATGAGCTCATCTATGGCCATGATTGGTCAGCATCACGTTTGAGTGACAGGAAAAAGATTGTACTCCTCCCACCCACCTCCCTCTGGGAACGTGGTTAGTTCGGCCTTCCAGTCACAGATGTCTTTGAGCTCTCAGGTGATACTGGCGCACATCGCCGCTGCGCCACACGGGAGCCTTAGGCATTGATTGCAATTTGTGTTGCAGGGCCAGGGATGTAAAAGGAAATTAATTTTGGTCAGATGAGGATAAACGAATTAAGCTTGTGCGTTCAGGTGGATGTCATGCTGATGTTAAGCTGTTATCAAGATAAATCATTAAAAGCAAAATGGACTGATAAACAATCGTCTGTATCCATATGAAAAGCATTAAGGAAGTCCATCACGGGGCCAACACAAACACAACCATTAACAGTGACGCTCACACATAGGGTCGATTTGGGACAGTCAGTTTGCCTGATGCGTGTGTCTTTGGACTGATAGAAGAAACCGAAGTACCCAGAGGAAACCCATGCAAGTACAGAAGGAATATACAAATTCTACACAGAAACTTCCTCAAGCCGAAGGCGTGATTTCGATGTACATAGAGAGAAAACAATATCAGGCTTTTATAATTTCACCTCTGTGCCATAAGTCCACTTCTGGTTCATCAGCAAATGGACTTTTCCAGAATGGTCTGCATTCATACCTGCACCGTTTGCTGTGTTCATTTTTCTCAGAATATTTTATGTTGTTGATGATTTCTTTGCCTCGCGTTTGTTTTCTGAACGCTGCTGTGCTTCCTTTCTATCGGATGATTCCAAGTCCAGCTTTCGGTTTACTGCGGTACCTTGAGTTCCGAGTGTCTTTTAAAAGAAATTTTTCATGATACGGGGTTGCATCCACCAAAAATCAGCCCCATCCAACCAGCAACATTTTGATTTTCAAGTTCTGCTGGAGAAATGGCTTTTCCAGGCCGATTAGCCTTGTATTCTTCTGCGTGTATTCCTGTGCATTCCGGGAACACGTTGCGCAGAGCTTTTCAATTTTTTTTCTGTGCTGCCCCCGATAAAAAGAAAAAACATTTTTTACCCCCCCATCGCCCCACACATGACTATAAATAGTGTTTACTGCACTTCATATTTGCTCAGTGCTTTTTCTGTACAGCATAGGGAACACAGTGAGAGCGCCACTGCCACCTGCTGTAGAGGATGTGCAATTACACTTAATTCTAGTACAGTATGGCAAAAAAGCATGTTCCCCAGGGTCATATACTCCCCTTCCCCGGCATCACACTGTGACTCCCAAGGGGGGGGGGGGGGTGTGTGTGCACCCTACTATTTGACAAGCACTGGCCTTGTTCGAGCTCACCACGAGCATTTTCTTGCTGGCATTTGTAACGTGCACATGCACAAAATTCTCCTCCTCCTCCTCCTCTTTCTCTGTTACGCAACACCTCATGCCAGTCCACGTGCCATCTTTGCCACGGTCGATGATCGGAAGGGTTAGCTGACTTATTGTTTATTCTTGTTTTATTATTATTTATTATTTATTGTTATTATTATGAAATATTTATTGTTTTTACATGTTTATCTTTAATTATATTAGGTGAAATATATGTGTTTGGTTCAGGTTATATGAGTTTGGGAGGGGCTTGGAACGGGTTGATTGGTTTTCTATCATTTCCTATGGGAATTTTTGTTTTATCTAACCAACATTTTGACTTACGAACTCGCCCTCGGAAAGGATTAATTTTGTAAGTCAAGGTACCGCTGTATTTTTTTATTTGTTGGGTTGCTACTCCACATCCTCATGCAGTCTGTGCACCCTGTCTCCACTTACATTCCTGTCAGGTAGTTTTTGGCATGTTTCCCTCCCTGTAGAAGCTTCTAACGCTCTCAGTACACAATGCAGCTAGCGAACGGCTAACTTGAAGCGTGAAACATACCTTTCAGGGAGATACCACAAGGTTTTTGCTCATAGGTCAACCAGTCAGATTACATGTACTGTGTCTGAAGTGTAATGAAATGTTGTAATCATCGCTGTGACAGTCTCGTGAAACCTGCATCAGGCTGCGTGCGTCACTTTCACGTTTCGCTTGTACAGTCTCGTGTGTTTTGGGTGAATAATTTCATACCGTGTTCAGTTACGTGGACTCGACTCTATTATTTTGTCCTCATGTTTGATCATAACATGATCATTTAATAAAGATTATTTTAGCTCTCTATTAACCTGATGAGTGCAAGTTCGAATCTGGGCCAGACTCATGGGAACTGATTGGCCGAACTCTTACGGGAGGGAAGGACGGCATATGCTCACTTCCCTGTCACTCACAGCAATTGCCAGGAATCATGGATGTCTGTGAGCTCATTCGTACCAGGGGGTGGATACCGCTTTCCCTCCAAGTGTGTTTGACCGCCCCCAAATACTCGTGGTGCTGCAGTTTGAAAAGAGATGGGTGGCTAGCATCGCATGTTATGGATGTGCTTGTTTTCACCCCTCGCTAGTCTGTGGTGGTCATGTGAAATAAAAGGTAAATACCTGATGAGTGAGAATTGGATTCGACTAAAAGAGGAAGAAAATGGGGGAAATCTGGAAAAAAAATATGAGTATTTTAGCCCTCTCAGGCACCGCTGGCAGAGTTCTGCGTCAAGCCAGAGGCGATAAAGAGACGATACAGTGCACACAGCAGAAGAACACTTGACCCTTTAAAGTCCCCATAGTGCTGACATGGTGAAGAGTGTGTCAGGATGTGACAGCTGCAGACAGCTAATCGAACGCGTGGGTTTAACCATTCTGGAGAAACCTATAATCCTGAACCTTGTCATTTACTGATATAAAAAAAAAGACAAGCTACAGGAGTACGAGGAGCAGGGTGTGTGTGTGTGTGTGTGTGTGTGTGTGTGTGTGTGTGTGTGTGTGTGTGTGTGTGTGTGTGTGCGCCTTTTCACAGGCAAAATGAATAAATTGCTCGGAGTGCATGCCTGTGTGCCTTTTCTGGGTGGGCCAGAGCTTCACACCTTGTTGGCTGTGACAGGCTCCAGCCTCCTTGGGACCCGATACGTCTGGGAAAATACATTGTGTTGATACTGTAAGTTGTGAAAAAGGTTCTGATCATCAAATGTAAACGGAATAACAGTGCATTAAATATCTAATATCATCATATAATATCATTACTGTGGCTGCTTAATGTGCTGGGAGCCAGAATGTCTCTGTCTCTGTTTTTCTGTCTCTCTCTCTCTCTCTCTCTCTCTCTCTCTCTCTCTCTCACACACACACACACACACACACACACACACACACACAAGACACATACAGACACATACACACACACACACACACACACACACACACACACAGACAAACACACAGGCACACACACACACACACACACACACAAACACAAACACAGACAAACACACAGGCACACACACACACACACACACACACACACACACACACACACACACACACACACAAGACACATACAGACACACACACACACACACACACACACACAAACACACAAACACACAGGCACACACACACACACACACACACACACACACACACACACACACACACACACACAAGACACATACAGACACATATACACACACACACACAAACACACAAACACAGACAAACACACAGGCACACACACACACACACACACACACACACAGACAAACACTCAGGCACACACACACACACACAGACAAACACACAGGCACACACACACACATGCACACGCACACTCACACAAACACAGACATCCACATAGACATACAAACGGACACCCACATGCACACACAGACACAAACATACACATGGACACACACACACAGACACACACGCAGACAAACACACACATAGACACACAGGCACACACGCACACATACACAGGTGCGCACACACACACACACACACACACAGATATACACACACACACACACACACACACACACACACACACACACACACACACACACACACACACATTTCAACTGAACTATTGTGAAAACAAGAAATCATGGCTGGGGATAAAAGTAAATTATGCACTTGAAGGAATCCCATTTCAAAACCGAGGTTCATGGTGTGTGATTTTGTGTGTGTAAGTGTCAGTGTGTGTGTGTGTGTGTGTGGTTGTGTTGCGGGGTGGGGCGGTGGAGATGATATGCAGTGGCCGTGCCAAGGGAGCTGATGAATGGGCCGTGTAAACCATTCATGGTGGAGCTGGAACCGCACTTTGTTTCTTCTCTTTGCCAGTTTTTTCGTCTCTCTTGCTGATGCCAGAGGAAGATCATGGCGGTCGAGTGCGATTCCACCGCGGTCGACAGGAAGCCGTTAAATGCCGCTTGCCATCTGTATGCACAAATATTTGCCGTTGGTGGAGGTCAGAGTGGATTCTGTGCAGTGTTCGGGACACTCATTAGGCAGGACACCAAACCGGGATAATATTCATCACTGTGTCCTGATAAGTTCATGTGCTAACATCTGCATGATGCTACAGAAGGCTAATCGTGTAATTCCGCACACGAGGGACGTTTTGTATCGCCCATATGGTCCAGAACATCAACAGCATGTGCAGAATCAGCAAGACTAAATGTTCTAAATGTGGAACGATTACCACAAACTAACTCGGACTAAAAATGCGAAGAGTTAGAATAAAAAAATTATTAATAATAAGGTTTATATTAACTTAATTCATACTAGAGTCATGGGGAGGGTGGAGCCTATCTTAGCCAACATTGTGGAAGGAGGGGTACACCACAAACAGCTTGCTAGACCATTGCAGTGCCAACACACACACACACACACACACACACACACACCTATTTTCACTCACTGGAACAGCCATTCTTTGGACTGTTGGAGAAACTGGTCTACCCTGAGAAAACCCAAAACAAACATGAGAAGACATGTACAAGATCCACAAACAAACACCCTCACCTAGTACGGGACTTGAACCTGAGACCTTCTTGCTGTCAGGTGGACCTCCTTACCTGCTACGCCACCGTGCCACCCTGCTTGTGGCTATATTTTTTCTTTCATGACCATCCCATGGGGGCCCCCTAAAGGCCATAGCTGGAATCACACGTTCCCCATATGTTAACTCAAACCACAACACTTATAGTGAGGGAGTAAAATAAATAAATAAAAATCCCCGTGCCTTAGGGTGCACCCTGTGGGTTATTTTGGGGGCAACCATGATAGAATAATATCATGAAATGGTCAGAGTTAGCACTGATCTGGAATTCAGGGAAGGAACTGAATAGCGGTGGATGATGACAAGCGGACAGCTCTGCTATTACTCTCTGTTCTACTCCTTGAATCTCCTCGGTGGAGACCGTGATTGTATTAGATTACATCCAATCAAGGTGATGTTATTTCCTGACTCGGTTTGAGTGGAGGCTCCGACATCTTGAGTATGAAGATAATTCTGTTCTACAGTCAGTCTGGTCTGGTGTTACAGATCATCACTGTCTGGATCTCAGAACATTTCATCAACCTGCCAGTGACATGGAGCTGGACCGCCTCACTGACATCACAGGATGCACCAATGGGCGTCATCTAAAAAAGAAAAACAAGGAAGAAAAAAACAAAAAACAAAACAATAAAACCCCCACAGTTCAGGGTCTCGAGCGGTGCATTGGTGGGCTGGGTATCATCATGAAAATCCCAATTGAAATCTGATTGGCCGTGCTCTCACGGGAAGGAGGGCAGGCATACGCTCATCTTACTGTCTCTTAAACTGACCGCCATGCGTGTGTGAGCTCATGCATGCAGGAGCGGAGAGCTCTGCAGTTGACTGGTAATTTCTTGCGTTTGCTCCTCCCTGGTTGGGGGTGGAGATGTGGTGATAATTGATGAGTGGGAATTTGGTACAACGGAATTAAGGAATATAGTGGTCAGCACGTTCTCCTCACAGCAAGAAGGTCCTGGGTTTTGAGCCCAAACTCAACGAGGCCGTTTAAAATGTGCGGTTTATCCCTGTGCTCGTGCAGGTTTCCTCCAGGTACTCCAGTTTCCTCCACCGCTCTCCAGACACGCCCATGAGGTGAACAGGCTGTTTTAAACTGCCCCTGGTGTGAGAGTGAGTGTCAACGATTGTGCGCGTGTTTCTCTGTGACGGGCTGGTTCTTGGATCATGGTGTACCCAGCCTTCCATGGTCGTTTGAGATAAGCTCCACCCTCCATTCAAGTAGGATTAGGTGGTTTGGCAAAATGATTGAATGAATGAATTCAAAGGGGGGAGGGGCAGCCAAGAATAAATATGTTTGTATATTTTTTACAGTCCGAGACCAGGTGGAGGGTGGGTTATTATCCCGATCGAAGCTGAAACCGTCAGTCTGGCCGTCCTGTGGGTGAGCGATGACACCGAGCTGCGTCTGAACCCTGTTTAAGTGTTTTCTTTTCTCTCCATTACACAGCTACCTGCTTAATGATGCGCAAACAGGGAATGCTGGCAGGAGACGGCATTAACCTGCACGGCGCCTCCTTCTCCAGGACCTTCCGTCAGTCTCCTGACGAGTTCCTCCCTTCTTTATTTCTTTATTTATCGTTCTGATCACAAGGACAAACAGTCAATGTGCTGATTATTTCTGCTGGCTCTTTCCAGTCCTGGTGTCAAACCTCGTCTACCACGACAAGCCGAACTCGTTTATTTTTAACAAATCAACAGCGCCGTGTTTCGACAGCATTCAGTTGAGACGATGTTCTGAAGGACAGACTGTGCAGTGATAGACAGATGAACACACGCGTGTGAGTCGGCGCTCTGTCTGATGGCTCACTGGGGCACAGATATAACAGGGAGGAGAATGATGGAGCAGATGGAATGTAAGAAATGAATGACGCGCTGAGGTACGCACCGAATGATGCATTGGGGGGAAAGGACTGGGGAGACTGGGAGGGATCAAATGCCGAGCAACTGGTGTGAGAACACCATGAAGATGTATGACGGTAACGGTACAACAGCTGTTGAATTATGTTAATGCGCCTGTTCTGATTTGTCATTGTTTGATTTGTCATCAAACCCGCTGACAGAGACTTGTAACATTGACACTCTTCCTTGCATGATTGTTTTTAAAGGAAGGAGTCTCCAGTGTCAGTGACTTTTGCAGAGAAAAAAGACACTGCCTATAACTTTGATGAGAAATATATATATATATATATATATATATATATATATATATATATATATATATATATATATATATATATATATAAATATATATATATTGGTGTGCTGTCGGTGTGACAGAAGAGTTCAAGGTGGAGGTGGGACTGCATCAAGGGTCAGCTCTCAGCCCCTTCTTGTTTGCTATGGTGATGGACAGGCTGACAGACGAGGTGAGACAAGAATCTCCATGGACTATGATGTTTGCAGATGACATTGTGATCTGTAGTGAGAGCAGAGAACAAGTGCAGGAAAATCTAGAGAGGTGGAGGTATGCCCTGGAAAGGAGGGGAATGAAGGTTAGCCTCAGTAAAACAGAATACATGTGTGTGAATGACAAGGACCCAAGATGAATGGTGAGGTTACAGGGAGCAGAGATAAAGAAGGTGGAGGATTTTAAGTACTTAGGCTCAACAATCCATAGCAATGGAGAGTGTGGAAAAGAGGTGAAGAAGCGAGAGCAAGAAGGTTGGAATGGTTGGAGAAAAGTGTCTGGTGCAATGCGTGATAGGAAGGTATCAGTGAGAATGAAGGGAAAAGTGTACAAGACGGTGATGATGCCAGCGATGTTGTATGGTTTAGAGACAGTGGCCCTGGGGAAAAGACAGGAGTCAGAGCTAGAGGTAGCAGAGATGAAAATATTGAGGTTCTCATTGGGAGGAACAAGGATGGATATGATCAGGAATGAGTAAATCAGAGGGACAGCACATGTTAGAGGTCTTGGGGATAGAGAGGCTAGATTGAGATGGTTTGGACATGTACAGAGGAGGCATAGTGAGTACATTAATAGTAGGATGCTGAGGTTGGAACTACCATGCAGAAGGCCGAGAGGAAGCCCAAAGGGAAGATTTATGGATGTGGTGAAGGAAGACATTAAGGTAGTTGGAGTAAGAGTAGAAGATGCAGAGAATAGGGTGAGATGGGGGCGGATGGTTTGCTGTGGCGAGACCAAAAGGGAAAATCCGAAAGGAAAAGAAGAAGATTATATATATATATATATATATATATATATATATATATATATATATATATATATATATATATATATAGGATTTTCTGAGTAGATCCTTCCGTAGGAGAGTGCTCAATACTTTTTGGTAGAGCAAATAAACAAAAGGACAGGACAAAGGCTTTCTATTGAAACTCCATTTAGTAGTTGGATCCTGTAGTGATAAATGGAGTTTCAATAGAAAGCCTTTGTCCTGTCCTTTGTGTATATATATATATATATATATATATATATATATATATATATATATATATATATATATATATATATATATATAATTTTTACCACTGCTAAAATTTACACAAATATTTTTGTAGACTTTCTATCAGAGGCGGAGTTTCTAACAAGGCAGACTCTATTAGATCTTGGGTCAAATCCAGGATCTGGGAGTTTTTTACATGCTTCTTTAACATTGTGAGATCAGATAATTTTTGACATTTTGGTTCATGATGTTGATTGACAGGGCTGGTGGAAGTTTGCGCTCTCTGGTGTAGACACCAAACTGTTGATGGCAGAGTTTTATTTCTCTTACACCACATTCCTTACTAGTGCGGCTGGTGGGGTAGTGGTTAGGGTGCTGGGCTGTGAGGTTGTGTGTTCGAATCCCAGTTCGACCCTCACTGTGCTATGTCCCCTGGGCAAGGTCTTAACCACACGTGTGCCTCTGTTCACCCAGCAGTATAAATAGGTACCAGTAAAATGTACAGTACTGGGAAGGTAACCTGACGGACTAGTCAGGAGGAGTTGAACTCCTGGTTGCTTCACGCTTTGGAAACCGGGGATAAGCACTGGTTCAATGAGCCACGAGGCTCGGGTGTAAAAAGCCCAAAGGACTTTACCTTTTTTACATTCCTTACTAGGGATGCCAGGAGCCTACATCAGCCAACTCTGTGCAATGGCAGATTAGACCCTGAGTAATCCATCACAGGGCCAAAACACACACAACCCTTCACACTCACACCTGGCTGCAGTTTGGAACAGACAGTTAACCCCCTGTGCATGTTTCTGGACTGTTGGAGGAAACCCAATCAAACACAGGGAGAACACACGACTAGACCGAGACTTGAACCCAGGACCTTCTTGTCACCTGAGGTGGGTGTACTAAGCACTAAAGCTAATGAATTTGCCTGATGTGAATACATACATTACTGTCATGCTCGTAGATGATGGAGTGGAACAGTGGAACACATAATGTGCTTTAAGCTTTTATTCACAGAATCAAGGGCTTCGGGATTCAAACCCCCAACAACGCGTTGAGTGGAGAGCAAACAGATGATGATAGAACCAGAAAACTCGATGCAGGATCTTCAGATTGTGAGCAGGATGGCGAATCAAGTGCTTGGGTTGTGGGAGGAAACCAGAGAACCCGGAGGAAACCCACACAAGCACAGGGAGAACATGCAAACTCCACACAGAAACGCCTGTGCTGGAACTTGAACCCACACCCTTTTTGCTGTGAGGCGGACATGCAAACCATTACACAATTGTGCTGCCTGTCCCTAAACACTCACAAACTATTGCACAACATTGCTGGGTCAGTCTACTGGGATTTTCCACCTGGGTCTCGTGGTTCTATCCACGAGTTCAATCCACAAGTAATCCACAATTATCCTGAGTTCTGACAAGACTAGGGGTCTGGCCTCAAAAACACACCCTTGTTTTAACTCTTCCCTTTATCCTCACCATTTTTGTTGTTTTGTAGGGTGTTGGTGAGGGTTTAGTGACATTTGAGAACAGTTTCAATGCCCAGAGAAACAGTTCAGGGTGAGAATCTCCCATTTGTTCAAAACTCATATACAGCATGTTCAGAATAAGTTTCTCGGGTCGGTAAACCACGTGGAATGTTTTGAGAACATTGTTGTTCATCATCATCATCATCATCATCATCATCATCATCATTTCCTGTAACCGCTTAATCCTAATTAGCGTTGCATCCATCCCAGCCGACTCCGGGCAAGGACAGAGTACACCCTGGACAGCTCGCCAGGCCATCACAGGGTGGAAATACGCTGACGGCTTTGCAGCTCCTCTTTATGAAAGTCATTAATGGTTCTTTTACATGAACCTCCCACCATAGACAGTGAGCGACACGACCGGCCTTTGATAACCCAGTAAGTGCACTTGGGGGACAATGACAACCCGTAGAGAGTGGGACTTGAACCCCTGACCTTAGGATCAGCGATCCAGCACCTTTAACACCAGGTCACCACTGCCCGGTTTCGAGAACATGTACCTGAATATTTGGATAATTTTGTTGGAATCTTTCGTGAAGACGCTTCGTCAACATGCCCCCAACTTTCACGGTTTGGTAATAAAAGGAAAATAATGTACATAGTAATTTTCCCGGCACGTTAGCGAATTTCGCGTTCCGAAGTCTGTAAGTATTTTGTAAATTATTCTCTGAAAAGTTTGATTCATTCTCTAAATCTGAGTCGGTCTGAATTAATTATTGTATTAATTATGGCTAATATTTAATTCATTCATTTTCTCAACTGCTTAATCCTAATTAGGGTCGAGGGGAGGCTAGTGTCCATCTCAGCCGACTGTGGGCTGGATTATATTTGGTTTAACTTTAAAAGACAATAAAATGCTTCAAGAATGGAAAGTTTAACGCAATTTCACTGGAGCGTGGAATGCAACGATTATGGTGCGGAACGCATTCTATGGAGGAGCTTCGGCATTTTTACACGGAAAATGGGTCAAAAATCTATGGAAAGACCGTGATACAACGTCGGAATGCATGCATAAAAGCGCTTGGATTACCTTTGGAACCAGTGTGGATTGCAAAGGAAGACCTTCGGATAATTCACGGAACGTTCACGGAAAGCATGGAACACTCGGGGAACGACCACGGCACTACTCCATTTTAGAAGGAAGAGCTACGGAATGATTGCGAAACAGGCGGAATGAAGGCGGAAAGTCATTTTTTTATGAACATGCTTTTGAACATGTTCAAAAGCACGTTCGTGGAAGATTTTGGCCTGCCGGAAGAGCACGAAAATCATACAGAAGGACACGGAAGATGACGGAATGACTGGGGAACGTTGGAGGATGACTAATTTTTTTCTTCCGCAAGTCTGCCGCGCTCCAGTAAAATGGGGGTATAACTCTCATGTCGTGAAGGACAGGATGGTGTGATGAAATAACACCACAAAAATCAGCAATTAAAAAAAAAAAAATCCAAGAAACTGCCCCCCCCCCACGTTATCTTTCAAATAATATCTTTCCCTTAAAGAGCTAACACTGGAGACTCCTCCATTCAATGCCACAGAGGTGACTGCCTTCCACAGACCTCCCCGATATACTTATTCCCCGGTTACCATAGAAACGATATCTTGTTCAGAAGGAACGCTTTAATTCTAGGGTCAGCATCGCTGTTGTAGAAAATTCACCACCTCCGTTTAACCAATCAGAATCCAGAACGTTTTTTTTCACCTGCGCCATTCTTTTCGACCTGTCAAGTGATTTCTCGCTCTTTCCCCCCGTTTCCTTTTAATCCTCTCAGGCAGGAACTTCATTTGTGGCAGCGTCAATTTATCTCAATTTGTTATGAATGAATTTTCAGCAGCGCTTTGTGGCCTGATGGCTTTAATTGCTGTACTCAGGCCCATTACAGAGCTAAAGCATGACACCGCCTGCACCGGCGTCATTAATCACACGGCAACGCACCAGGCGCTCGGGCTAAACAAACAACAAATGCTAGCACTTGAGCTGCTTTCATGAGCAATCACAGCAGCATCTGGTCCACTCGTGCTTTATGACTGAACATCCAACTGCATCCAGACAGACATCTGAAGAATTTAGATCTGCAGTAAACGGTCTGGGAGGGAAATGACTGGAAACGCTTCGTTACAGCAAATAAACAGCAAACAATATGGATTGGTTAGAATCTCCAGTTACATTCATTCATCAAGCTACTTAATCCTCTTCCAGTCACATAGGTGGAGCCTATTTCAGCCGACTCTGGGTGAAGGCAGGGTACACCCAAGGCAACTCAACAGGGCTTCCCAGGGCAGGACATATACGATCATTGACTCTCACACCCAGGGGCACTTTGGAACAGCCTAATGTGCATGTCTTTGGACTGTGGGAGAAAACCAGAGTACCCAGAGGAAACCCGCAGAAAAGCTCCGATTTCTCATGAGATCTCTTGGAATGAAAAAACTACAAAATAACTTTGTGTTTCCATCTGCACGGTCGAAGGATATTTTATACATAGAGACCCACAGTGGCCGTTTCTTAGAACCTGAATACAGCGGTACCGTGACTTACGAAATTAATCCGTTCTGAGGGTGAGCTCGTAAGTCAAAAAGTTTGTTAGATAAACGAAAAATTCCCATCAGAAATAGTAGAAGACCAATTAATCCATTCCAAGCCCCTCCCAAACTCATATAACCTGCAGCAAACACGTATATTTCACCTAATATATTAAACATAAACATGTAAAAACAATAAATATTTAATAATAATAATAATAATAATAGTAATCATAATAATAATAATAATAATAATGAAACAAGAATATATCACGTGGGCACGAAGATGTCATATGGGCAGGTATGAGCTGGTGCGGAACAGAGAAGGAGGAGGAGGAAAATTTTATGCATGTGCACGCTACAAATGCCAGCAATAAAGGATTGTGGTGAGCTCCCAGAAGGCCAGTGCTTCTCAAAGAGTGGGGCGACCCCCCCCTTGTAGGGCCCAGGTGTGATGCCGGGGGGGTGGGGGTATGACTCTGGGGAATATGCTTTTTTGCCATACTGTACTAGAATTAAGTGTAATTGCGCCTTCACTACAGTAGGTAGCAGTGGAGCTCTCACTATGTTCCTATGGTGGAGGGAAAAAGAACCGAGCAAACAATATGAAGTGCAGTAAACACTATTTATAGTAGCTCGCGGGGTGCTGGGAGTGGGGGTGGGGGGTGAATGAAAAAATTTTTTTTCTTCCTATAGGGGCATCACAGAAAATAATTGAGAAGCACTGCACAAGGCCTTCTCGGAGCACAGAGGAATACATGGGAAAGAATACGAGGCTAATCGGCCCGGAAAAGCCATTTCCCCAGCAGAGCTCGTGAATCAAAATGTTACTGGTTGGATGGAGCAGATTTTTGGTGGATCGAAGCTCATATCATGGAAAGTTCGTTATAAAACACATTCGTAACTCAAGGTAGCACTGTAGATGTAAAAATGAAGGTTTCATTCGGAATTTAAATAAAGTTGGTGATTATTCTGTGCTTTATGAAAGCAGATGAAGATTCCAGGATCACATGGTGATGTACCGTCACCCTCATTCTGTGTCTCCATGCACCTGAACTGTCCACGGTCTGAGTTTGCAGCCTCAGTAATTATATACAGTACATCATTCTCTTTACTCAGTGTTTGAATCAAGTCTCCCAAAAAAGTAAAGAAAAGAATTCTGGATAAATAATTGAAAAAGTTTGTTTTCTTTCTAACCTGTGTGGGTTTTCCTGCCGTGCCTGCGGCTCCTTTCTCTGGAAATCATTCAGTTCCTGCTGCGTTTTGGTGCCGTTTAAAAATGAATAACTTCGAAGAAAGAGTAAAGCGTCATGAATTTTGAGAGCAGCATCAGTGCAGGGTGCTGCATGCTAAACAACAGTAAAGTTTCAGGTTACTTTCTTACAAAAAAATTTAAACAAAAACGATCAGCATTGTTTTTTCAAGAGGCATTGTTTAATTTTTTTTGGATTTTTCCCAATTTTCTCCCTAATTTATTCGTATCCAGTTCCCCATCAGGTGTCACCTTTCCTATTACGTGACCACAACATGAACTCTCCATGACCCACCCGCCTGTTTTCGAACTGCTGTGCATGCGTATTTGGGGGCAGGTCTAACACTCGGCAGAAAACCGCGATCCGCCGCCTCGTATGAACGAGGTCCAAGAGGCCCATGATCGGCTTGCGATCACTGTGAGCGACAGGGAAGTGAGCAGTGAGCGTATGCCCCCCCCACCCCCCCATGAGAGCTTGGCCTATTATCTCCCACACTATATATTATTTAATTAATTATAGTAATTAATATCTGGGGCAGTGGAAAGGTGCTGGATTAGTGATCTCAAGGTCAGAGGTTCAAATCCCACCATCCACTGTTCTCAAGGCTAATTGGGTTATCACAGGCCTGCCGTATCTCTCACTGCCTGTGGTGGAGGTTCATGTAAAAGAACCATCGACGACTTTCGCCTGGCGAGCCGTCTGGGGTGTACTCAACCCTCGCCTGGAGTCTGACGGGATGGGTGGCAACCTCCCCATGAGCCTAATTAGGATTAAGAGTTCAGAGAACGAATGAATAGTTTGATGATAGTTGTAGAAGACTATACTCCCGGATACTGATACTGAGAGTTGAAAACCCGGTTGTATGTCGTGCTGAATTACGGCGTCTGGTAAATGCTGTGAATGTAATGAAGTCGCTGTTACGCTAATTACAGATAAAACACTCATTGCTTTGAACACACTTCTATAGCATAAGAGCTGAAAATATCTTAATTAGTCTGTTCAATAAGAAAAAAAACAACAACAACAAAAAAGCAATTAAAAACCTCACCAATTAAACTGGAAATCAAAACTAAATCTTTATGAATGTATGAAATAATCTGTAATTATGAGATTCTTTTATTATTAAAAACAAAACACAATTCAGGGACTTTTATTATCACATCCAAGCTGAATATACTTTTCCCCTTAAAATTAATCAGCCCAGGTATTAATCATTCATTTATTCATGCACTCACTTTCTAAAACATTTCATCCTAATTAGGGTCTTGGGGAGGCTGGCGCCCATCTCAACCGATGCTGTACGAGGGCAGAGTACACCCTGGACAGCTTGCCAAGCCATCGTGGGGCAGAAACACACTGACGGTTATGCAGCTCCTCTTTACGAAAGTCAGCAATGGTTCTTTTACATGAACCTCCACCACGGATAGTGAGAGACTCGGACAGATTTGAGTTAGTAGGAGGGGGAGGGAGGGGGGGCAGAGATGGGGTGGGGGTGGGGAGAGGGGGAGGGAGGGGAGATGGGGAGGGAGAGAGGGAAGAGAGAAAGAGAGATAATGAGAGAAAGCGTGAGGAGGGAGAGAGAGAGAGTGAGAGAGGGAAGAGAGAAGAGGGGAAGGGGTAGAGAGTGAGAGAGGGGCGGGGTAGAGAGTGAGAGATAGAGGGACGAGGGTAGAGAGTGAGGGGAGAAGAAAGTAGAGGAGAGAGGGAGGGTGGGAAGGTGGATAGAGAGTGAGAGAGGGGAAGGGGTAGAGAGTGAGAGAGAAGGGGAGGAGTGTAAAACGTGAGAGAGGGGTTGAGAGTGAGAGAGATGGGGAAGGGGCAGAGAGTGATGGAGAGGGAAGGGAGAGAGGGGAAGGGGTAGAGTGTGCGGGGAAAGAAGTAAAGAGTGAGAGAGGGGAAGTGGGTAGAGAGTGAGAGAGGGAGAAGGAAGTAAAAAGTGAGAGAGGTTATGGGGTAGAGAGTAAAAGACAGGGAAAAGAGAGAGGGGTAGAGAGTGAGAGAGGGGGAAGGAAGTAGAGAGTGAGGGGGAGGAAGGAGAGAGTGAGGGGAGGAAGTAGAGAGTGAGAGGAGGATGTAGAGAGTGAGGGGTGAAGAAGTATAGAGTGAGAGGGGAAAGTAGAGAGTGAGAGAGGGTGGAAGGACATATAGAGTGAGAGAGGGGGTAGGAAGTAGAGAGTGAGGAGGAGAAGCGTGGGGGAGTAGAGAGTGAAAGGGGAGGAAGTAGAGAGTGAGAGAGGGGGAAGGAAGTAGACAATGAGAGGGGGAGAAGAGAGTGAGAGGAGGGGAAGTAGAGAATGAGATGGAGAGGGAGTAGAGAGTGAGAGGTGGAGTAAATAAAGAGTGAGGGGAGGAAGTAGAGAGTGAGAGGGGAGGAAGAAGAGTTTTAAGAAAAGGGGAAGTAGAGAGAGAGGTGGAAGTAGAGAGTGAGGGGAGGAAGAGAAGAGTGAGGTGGTAGAGAATGAGAGGAGGGGAGGAAGTAGAGCGTGGGGGGGAGTAAGAGGAGGGAGAGTAGAGAGTGAGAGGGGTGGGGAGTACAGAGTGAGAGGGGAGGAAGTAGAGTGAGAGAGGGGAAGGAAGTAGACAATGAGAGGGGGAGAGAGTGAGAGGAGGGGGAAGTAGAGAGTGAGAGGGGGAGGGAGTAGAGCGTGAGAGGTGGAGGAAGTAGAGAGTGAGGGGAAGTAGAGAATGAGGGGGGAAGTAGAGGGTGAGAGGGGAGGGAAGTAGAGAGTGAGAGGGAGGAGGAAGTAGAGAGTGAGGTGGGGAGGAAGTAGAGAGTGAGGGGAGAGAAGAGTGAGGGGTAGAGTGAGATGGGGAGGAAGTAGAGAGTGAGAGAAGGGGAGGAAGTAAAGAGTGAGGGGAGTAGAGAGTGAGAGAAGGGGAAGGAAATAGACAATGAGAGGGGGAGAAGAGAGTGAGAGGAGGGGGAAGTAAAGAGTGAGAGGGGAGGGAGTAGAGAGTGAGAGGTGGAGGAAATAGAGAGTGAGGGGAGGAAGTAGAGAGTGAGAGGGGGAGGAAGAAGAGCTTTTAAGAAAAGGGGAAGTAGAGAGTGAGGTGGAAGTATAGAGTGAGGGGGAAGAAGAGAAGAGTGAGGCGGTAGAGAGTGAGAGGAGGAGGAAGTAGAGAGTGGGGGAGTGAGAGGAGGGGGAAGTAGAGAGTGAGAGGGGTGGGGAGTACAGAGTGAGAGGGGGAGGAAGTAGAGAGTGAGAGAGGGGGAAGGAAGTAGACAATGATAGAGGGAGAGAGTGAGAGGAGGGAGAAGTAGAGAATGAGGGGGAAGTAGAGGGTGAGGGGGGAAGGAAGTAGAGAGTGAGGGGGAGGAAGTAGAGGGTGAGGGGGGAGTAGAGAGTGAGAGGGGTGTGGAGTAGGGAGTGAGAGGGGGACCACTGAGAATTCTTTTGCTGCTTGTTCTGTCATTTCCAGTTAATTTGCTCTCTTCCTTGTAAGTGTCTGTAAAGCCTCCCGCGGTCACTGGTGGTTTTAACGACGGTACGATTGACTCCCCTCCTCTTATTAATCTTCTTTATTGTTATTATTTTTATTTTTTTTGCACCCGTGTTCTTGTTGGCATCATGGTGGTTGTTTCATGGCGTCCTGATGAAGTTCTCCGCACTAGAACACCCTCGAGCAGGTGATCATTCTTAGCCCACGCTAAGGAAAATTAGCATTGCAGTGATCCGACAAACCAGAGATGATTAGGAGGGAAAGTAAAAGCTCGCAGAGTTTGAATTCACGCTGTTCGCCTCCCGGCAGGTGTTTTGGATTAATTGTGAAGTACAATACATACATTTCCTTCATTATTATTTTTAAATTTAGCATTAGTCGTTTAGCGTGATGGTCGTTGGCAGGTATCTTGCTGTTAACACTGAATGTTCTGCGTTTAAGGAAAATGACACGGATTGAGTTGCCTGGATTTTTTCTGGACGATAAGATGACGGTTCCTTCTCTTCAGCAGCTGCTGTGAAAAGCGGTGGTAACTTAAATATGATAAAATTAATAATATATGAGGAAAGTTAAAGATTTTCACATTAGTATAATTCACCTCTTCTTCATGCTTTATTAGTGCTGCCTGGTTGGATGCTAACGTAGCTAATCATCCCTAACCACCACCATCATCATCAACATCATCATCATCTCATCATCCTCATCATCTCCAACATAATCATCATCATCATCCTCATCATCCTTTCTTTCTTCCTTTCGGCTTTTTCCCTTTTTACTCGGGAGTCGCCACAGCGAATCATCTGATTCGCACATTTGATTTGGCAGAGGTTTTTACGTCGGCTGCCCTTCCTGTCACAACCCTTTTAGCAAGGGTCAGAAACACGCTGACGACTTTGCAACCTACTCTTTACGAAAGTCAGCAATGATTCTTTTACATAAACCTCTCACCATAGACAGTGAGAGACATGGCCCGCCTTTGATAACCCAGTTAGCCGCACTGGGGGGACAGTGACAACCTTGTGGGGACTCGAACCCCCAACCTGAGGATCAGCGATCCTGCACCTTATCCACTAGACCACCACTGCCCCATCATTATCCTCATCATCATCTCCAACATAATCATCATCATCATCATCATCATCATCATCATCGTTATTCTGATCCTCATCATGATCCTCTTCCTCTCTATAGGTCAATGAATGAAGCATCATAGATGTTCCTGAAATATTTCTGAATATATGCTACGGAGATTTTAAACGGGTGGCGCTGACAGAGCCCACATTAGCCAATCGAGTAATTTGATGTGAATGTATTTAGCCCTGCAGCGATCCGATGAGTCCAAATTAATACTTACTTAAATGCCAAGGCATAAAGTCGATGTGTGTGCATTTAAACGGGGCAGTAAGGCCTGAGAAACGGCGCCGAGGTAGAACCGCAGAAGATCCGTCGGGATGATCTGAAACTCATCAGAAGGATTTATGAGGATTTTTTACACTCAGTGATTTTATGGTTGAGGAAACTTGAGGCATTAATATTCGATGATATCTGATACGTCCAGGGTGTCCCTACATGTCTTTGTGTTCTCTTTCTGCAATTATCCAAACATCTTGGTTCTTCGATATCCTGTCAATAAGATATGAAGTGGTATTAAATTAAAACGCCGGAGAACGCGCTCCGCTTAGAAGGTTGGATCAACTGTGGTTGGATCGCGCAACGTTATTTGTCTTCCTGTGATTCCACCAAGAATTAAGACCCAGCCCACTCATCCTTCCTTCTGATCTGACGCTAATAGAAGCCCTAACGACTAGCGGTGCTCGAAAAAGATCATGCGCTCCGTTTCAGGGAGCAAGCGGCGAACGCATCAGAGCATCATCTCTGAAACATCATTTACAGCAGCAGCAGCAGCAGCAGCAGCAGCAGCACGAATGAAACACCAGGAAAGAAGCTGTTGAGGAAAGTAAAAGGGAAAAAAAGATCGAATGTGAGCTGTGCTAATGATTTCACAAACGGTTGTAACACGTCATCATCGTGAGCTGACAGCAGGGTCGCTGTATGAGGCAGGCGGGGTTAAGAGGTGTGCGAGATTCATCTCACTGTGTAATGGTCCATTACACGGCAGTTCAAACCAAGGAGGCTGAATTATCGGTGGTCAGCCACTGTGATTGTGTCAAAGTCCGTCGCCTGCATCGCTGACCCGCGTCGCAGGGTGAAGTGGCTTCACAGTGCATGATATCATTAAGTCGTCACCGGTCTCAGGTAGCAAAGTGTGTGTAGATCACAAAGGTATTTCCAAATAAATAAACAAAAAGGTGAGTATAAGTCTGTTGGCTCTGGGCGGTTGCGGCGGCGGGCGGGGTTTGGGTGTGGGGGGGTTTCAGGGTGTTACTTGTCAGTTGACACAAGGTTCAGCCTCACCTTAACCCTAATAGTTAGTAATTAACCAAATGGTATACTGTAGGCCCTCGATATTCGTGGGGGTTTGGTTCTGGCCCCTTCTGCAAATGAAGATAATCCGTGAGTTCTGTACCCGGAAATAAAACCCCATGTTTTACATGGTTTATATATATATATATATATATATATATATATATATATATATATATATATATATATATATATATATATATATATATAGTATTTATATGTTTTCGTTTTGTGTGTATTAATCCAGTTAAGCTTTATGATGCCACTTAAACCGTCTCTTCCGAAGAAATAACAGTTTCCTCTGAAGTGCCTGAAGATAATCATCTGAACTGTTGTAAAGCTGTAGTATTAAAATCTTTTTCAATTATTATTCCATTACGGTGCCTAAGTTAATGTTTAGAATGTTAAGAAGCCACGGAGCAGCTCAGCCACGCCCTTCAGCCAGAGCGGAGAGTTAGAGAACACAGCCGTCAAAATCAAACTCCCCCAAAACACAGACGATAACAAAAAGAACAAAAAAGAACATGAAATGTAATAAATTGGATAAACAAAACAAAACGATAAACATGCTACACCACAGTACATAAAATCACACATACAAACATTCTAAACATTAATTTAGGTACTGTACTGGAATAATGATTGAAAAAGACTTTACTAGACTGCTTTCAGATGATTATTTCTTTTCAGGCACTTCAGAGGAAACTGTCGTTTCTTCAGGAGAAAGTCTTCTTTCTTCAGAAGAGACATCCAACGTCATTACCTTTTCTAGCGCTTAGCCAGAGAAGACGCACAGTGTTTGAGTGGCATCATACAGCTTAATTGGTGATTAAAACACT
>CM045743.1:44942642-44960142 GCA_024760905.1 Plotosus lineatus | reverse complement strand
GGGCAGCTTTAAGCCACTCATCAGTGATTGGGCACACACCTGACTTCAATTGTTTGGTAAAAATTGGTTTCAATTGCTCTTTAAGTCTCCTTAGGCAGAGGGTTCAGTTACTTATTCTTCCCCCTTCTATCATTGTTTGCATGCTATCCTCATTAAAATATGAAAACCTAGAAATGTTTGGGTGGTTTTAGTTAAAGCAGACACTGTTTTTCATGTGTGTGATTTTGACAAAGATCAGATCACATTTTATGGTGATTTTATGCAAAAATGTGAGAAATTCCAAAAGGTTCAAATACTTTTTCATACCACTGTAGGTATGTGTGTGTGTCTGTGTGTGTGTGTGTGTGTGTGTGTGTGTGTGTGTGTGTGTGTGTGTGTGTGTGTCTGTGTGTGTGTGTGTGTGTGTGTGTGTGTGTGTGTGTGTGTGTGTGTGTGTGTGTGTGTGTGTGTGTGTTGGGCTGCGATAGACAGGCATGCTGTTCACGGTCCCCCTCCTTCGTACATTCACCTCATATAAGATAGGCTCTCTCAGTGACTGTATTAGAATTAAATGATTTGGCCAATGAGGGATAAGAGGAGGAGGATGAAGAAGAGGAGGAGGAAGAGGAGGAGGAGGAGGAGGAGAAGGGAGACTCCGTTCCCTGCCGCTCTCTCCTCAACTATTACACTAATAGTTTTAGTGTGAACGTTGGTTGTTGAGTGTAAAATTTCTCCACCAGCGTGAAACATTTTCTCTCTGCGTTGATCTGATGGCAGGAAGTGTCTGTCAGGGAGTGTTAAAACAGCAAGAACCACTTTCAGGATAATACGGTACAATGGAAGGTCAGGTGATGTGGTTTTTGCCAGATCGGTGAACAGTGCTAGCACCGATTGTACGATATCTCAGTGAATTTCACAAAAGACGGGATTTTATATGGATTTGTTCTGACACCGCAAGGTTAGGCTTGTGAGATCGAACCGACCGTGGTAATGGTGCTAATTAGTGCTGCAGTTAGCTTTGCGCCGCGCGGAAGCTTCAGTAGCATTTCCCAATCTGGATGCTTTATTCCCTCTTCACTGAACATTGTAGTATTTTTTTAATCAGCTCATTAGCGAGGCCTTTATTAAAGGTAAAATGAAAGCATTAGATGAGGAAAGCACTCTGCAGTGACATTAACAGGAACAAGAGACTGAAATATTGGAAGGAAAATGATTCATTTGTGTTTAATTAAACCAGCGGCTGCCTTCCCATGCCGGCTCGCGAGTATCGGTGTCACGTTCGCTCAAAGTAACGGGTCACGTCATAATTAAAGAAATATCCAATGAACTTTGCCTGAAAATCCGGTTTGTGACCAGTGACACATCAGCGGCTTCTCGTCTGTGCTTCTTTGATAAACAAAATCTATTACTGTGTGCATCGCAGTCAGCAGTCAGCAGTCAGCAGCGATAATTATAATGAAAATGGAAAGGTTTCTACTGTCAGATTATAATGTTTTTAATGATGGGATGGTGAGAAGATGTAGGCAAATCATACTGTATTGTACTTCATTGTACCGTATCGTACTGTATTGTATCGTACTGTATCGTATCGTACTGTATCATATCGTATCATACTGTGTGGTATCGTATCTTACTGTTCTGTTGTTCTATTGTACTGTATCATATCGTACTGTATGGTTTTATTTTGTATTGTATTATACTGCATGGTATCATATTGTATCGTACTGTATCGTATCATCCTGTGTGGAATCATATCCTATCATACAGTATCGTATCGTACTGTATCGTACCATACTGTGTGGTATTGTATTGTACTGTATGGTGTCATATTGTACCGTATCGTATTGTATCGTATCGGATCATACTGCATGGTATCATATTGCATCGTACTCTATCGTATTATATTGCACTGTAGTGTATCGTATCGTACTGTATGGCATCGTAACAAACAGTACCAAATCATATTGTATCAAACTGTATCATATCATATCGTATGATATCATATTGGCTCGAACTGTATCGTATTGTTCAATATGGAACTACAGTCGGCCCCCAACTTACAAAGACCCCTGATTAACCATTTTCCTGAGTTTCCGTCCCCGAGATATGAAACAAACCCCTCTTACGAAAAGAAATTAAAAATTCAAAAGCGCCAATCAAAATTTCACACAACGCGCGAGTTGTTCTCTCATTGCCTGTCTCTCAACATCCTGCCCTGCTGGCCTCCCAGACAGAGACAGAAGGAAGCTTCACTCTTTAGTTTTTAGTTTAGTTTTTTAAGTTGTTTTAATTCAGTAAATGTTTAATAAATGTGGGTGTATTTGAGCTCATCTGGAATTCCGATGCCTCAAGGAATCAAATTAAAGTTGAGTTTGTCAAGCAGGGAATGCGCTTTGTATTCACGTCTTGTGGGCGTGGCCTGCAGCACATGTGTGCGTGCGAGAGAGAAAGAGAGAGAGAGAGAGAGAGAGAGAGAGAAGGAATCACGCTTTAGTTTTTAGTTAAGTTGTTTTAATTAAGTAAATGGTCAAGCAGGGAATGCACTTTGAATTCACGTCTTGTGGGCGTGGCCCACACCGTGCGTGCGCAAGAGAGAGACAGAGAGAGACAGCGAGCGAGCAAGAGAGAAGGAATAATGCTTTAATTTTTAGTTGTTTAAATCAGTAAATGTTGAATAAATGTGGGCGCATTTGAGGTTATCTGGAATTCCGATACCTCAAGGAATCAAATTAAAGTTGAGTTTGTCAAGCAGCCGAATGTGCTTTGAATTCCACGTCTTGTGGGTGTGGCCCGCAGCATGCACAAGAGAGAGAAAAAGAGAGAGCGAGAGAGAGAGAGAGGTGTGTATGTGTGTGTATGTGTGTGTATGTGTGTGTGTGTGTGTGTGTGTGTGTGTGTGTGTTAATAAAAAATATTTAATAATGGTTTAATTAATAAATATGTTAATCTTCTTCTTTCTTCTTTTCCTTTCGGCTGTTCCTGCTCATGCTCATGCTTTCTATTAATAAATATGTTAATAAAATGGTTTAATATGTTAATAAAATGTTTATATGGCTTAATAAATAATTTTCTTTTACTTTTAACACATATTTCATACAAAATTGGTGTACTTTTATCATTTTTAAAGGGTTTATCCAGTCCAAAGACTGGGGCCTTGGAACGAATTAGGTGTTTAACATGTAAGATGCCACCCCTACTTACGAAATCCCCGTCAAACAAAAAGGGGTCTGGAACGGATTAATTTTGTAAGTTGGGGGCAGATTGAAAACTGTATCGCATCATATTGCATTGTGTCGTTTCGTACAAACTGTAGCATATCGTATTGTACTGTCTCAACCTGTTTTGTATTGTACCATATGGAACTGTACTGTTCCGTATCAAACCTATAATTGAATAATTTTATATGTTTAGCATTTTAATGTTTATTATACCCATTATGTGGGTTTAATTTAATTTGAAGATATTATATATATATATATATATATATATATATATATATATATCTTTTTCATTTATTTATAGTACGTTTTGAAAATAATTTTAATAATGTTTCCTGACATTGTTTTCCATCTTCTTTTCCTTTCGGCTTTTCCCTTCAGGGTCGCCACAGCGAATCATCTGCCTCCATCTCACCCTATCCTTTGCATCTTCTTCTCTTACACCAACAACCTTCATGTCCTCCTTCACCACATCCATGAATCGTCTCTTTGGTCTTCCTCTAGGCCTTTTGCCTGGTAGTTCCAGCCTCAGCATCCTATTACCAATATACTCACTATCCCTCCTCTGTACATGTCCAAACCATCTCAATCTAGCCTCTCTGACTTTGTCTCCAAAACATCTTACATGTGCTGTCCCTCTGATGTGCTCATTCCTAATCCTATCCATCCATGTTACTCCCAAAGAGAACCTCAACATTTTCATCTCTGCTACCTCCAGCTCTGCCTCCTGCCTTTTCCTCAGCGCCACTGTTTCTAACCCATACAACATCGTTGGCCTCAACACCGTCTTGTACACTTTTCCTTTCATTCTTGCCGATACCCTCCTATCACACATCACACCGGACACTTTTCTCCAACCATTCCAACCTGCCTGCACACGCTTCTTGACCTCTTTTCCACACTCTCCATTGCTCTGGATTGTTGAGCCTAAGTAGTTAAAATCCTCCACCTTTCTTATCTCTGCTCCCTGTAATCTCACCGTTCCGCTTGGGTCCTTGTCATTCATGCACATATATTCTGTCTTACTGAGGCTAATCTTTATTCCCCTCCTTTCCAGGGCATACCTCCACCTCTCTCTATTTTCCTGCACTTGTTCCCTGCTCTCACTACAGATCACAATGTCATCTGCAAACATCATAGTCCATGGGGAATCTTGTCTAACCTCGTCTGTCAGCCTGTCCATCACCATAGCAAACAAGAAGGGGCTGAGAGCTGACCCTTGATGCAGTCCCACCTCCACCTTGAACTCTTGTGTCACACCGACAGCACACCTCACCACCGTCTTACATCTCTCATACATGTCCTGCACCACTCTAACATACTTTTCTGCCACTCCAGACTTCCTCATGCAATACCACAGTTCTTCTCTCGGCACCCCGTCATATGCTTTCTCCAGATCCACAAAGGCACAATGCAGCTCCCTCTGACCTTCTCTGTACTGCTCCATTAACATCCTCAAGGCAAACACTGCATCTGTGTTGCTCTTTCTTGGCATGAAACCAAACTGTTGTTTACAAATGCTGACCTCTGCCCTTAGTCTAGCTTCCACTATTCTTTCCCAAAACTTCATCGTATGGCTCATCAACTTTATCCCTCTGTAGTTGCCACAACTCTGCACATCTCCCTTGTTCTTAAAAATGGGCACCAGCACACTTCTCCTCCAATCCTCTGGCATCCTCTCACTCTCTAAGACCTTGTTAAATGTTCTTGTCAGAAAATCTACTGCTACCTCTCCTAGACACTTCCATACCTTCACCGGTATGTCATCAGGACAAACTGCCTTTCCATTCTTCATCCTCTTCAATGCCCTCCTCACTTCACTCTTACTAATCTTTGCTACTTCCTGGTCCTCAACAGTCACCTCTTCTACTCTTTTTTCTCTCTCTCATTTTCCTCATTCATCAGCTCTTCAAAGTACTCTTTCCATCTTCCCAGCACACCTCTGTCATCAGTCAATACATTTCCCTCTTTGTCCTTTATCAATCAAACTTGCTGCACGTCCTTCCCATCTCTATTTCTCTGCTGTGCCAACCTGTATAAATCATTTTCTCCCTCTTTACTTTCCAACCGAGCATACAAGTCATCAAACGCGCTCTGTTTGGCCTTTGACACTGCTACCTTTGTTTTACGCTGTGTCTCCCTGTACTCCTGTTTACTCTCTTCGGTTTTCTCAATGTCCCACTTCTTCTTAGCTAACCTCTTCCTTTGTACACACTCCTGCTATTCCTCATTCCACCACCAAGTCTTCTTATCTCCTCTCCTTCCAGATGACACACCAAGTATTCTCCTACCTGTCTCCCTGATCACATTAGCTGTAGTTGTCCAGTCATCTGGAAGCACTTCCTGACCACCCAAAGCCTGTTTCAACTCCTCCTTGAAGACAACCCAACACTCTTCCTTTTTCAACTTCTACCACTTTGTCTTCTGCTCTGCCTTTGCCTTCTTCACCTTCCTCACCATCAGCATCATCCTGCACACCACCATCCTATGCTGTTTGGCAACACTCTCACCCGCTACTACTTCGCAGTCACTGACTTCCTTTAAATTACATCGCATGCACAAGATGTAGTCTATCTGTGTGCTCCTACCTCCACTTTTATAAGTCACCCTATGCTCCTCTCTCTTCTGGAAGAAAGTATTCACCACAGCAATTTCCATCCTTTTTGCAAAATCTACCATCTGTCCATCTGTCCTTCTGCGTTCCTGTCCTGGATACCAAACCTGCCCATCACTTCCTCGTCCCCTCTGTTTCCTGCACCAACATGTCCATTGAAGTCTGCACCAATGACCACTCTTTCACCTCTGGGGGTACTCTGCATCACTTCATCTAACTCCCTCCAGAATCTCTCCTTCTCTTCTCGCTCACATCCTGTCTGTGGGGCATAAGCACTAACAACATTGACCATCACACCTTCAATTTCTAACTTGAGACTCATCACTCTGTCTGACACTCTTTTCACTTCTAGAACATTCCTGACAAACTCCTCCTTCAAGATGACTCCGACTCCATTTCTCTTCCCATCCACACCATTGTAAAACAGCTTAAACCCTGCTCCTATGCTTCTAGCCTTGTTACCTTTCCACCTGGTCTCCTGAACACACAGCATGTCCACCTTCCTCCTCTGCATCATGTCAGCCAGCTCTCTACCTTTTCCTGTCATAGTTCCAACGTTCAAAGTCCCTACTTTCAGTCCTTGACTCATGCCTTTCCTCTTCTCTCTCTGGCAACGGACACGCCTCCCGCCTCTCCTTCTTCGACGTCTTCAACCAACAGTAGTCCAATTTCCATCAGCACCCTGTTGGTTGACGGCACTGATGGCGGTCGTTGTTAACCCGGGCCTCGACCGATCCGGTATGTCATTCTTTCTTGTAATTCGTATAGTTTATTTGGCATTTGTTTTACACCAGATGCCCTTCCTGATGCAACCCTCTGCATTTATCTGGGCTTGGGACCGGCGTGAGGGAGAGACACTGGTTTGTGCCCCCCCCCGGCTGCATTACATTGTTTCCTATCTACCATGCTATAAAGACGAGCTGCGCGCTCATCCCGGTGCTAGAAGATTGTCCTTCTTCACATCCCTGTTTTCCTGTGATGTCTCTGGCGCCTGGTGTCAGCTCCGTGCTTACGAGCACTGACTCCGTTTTCCCCTCGCTCATGTGCCTCCTCTGTAACAATAAAGTCTCTGCGTGTTCATCTTACTCTGTCTCCTGCATTTTGGGTGCGGCTGAAAGTTCCTGACGTCACAGTTAGCTTGATAATTTATGGTGCATTCAGGTTTGCACCTTGTACCAATAAATGATAAATTCAATAGAATAAAATAAGATGATTATGCACACACATGCACACACACACACACACACACACACACACACATATATATAGAGGATTTTCTGAGTAGATCCTTCCGTAGGAGAGTGCTCAATACTTTTTGGTAGAGCAAATAAACAAAAGGACAGGACAAAGGCTTTCTATTGAAACTCCATTTATCACTACAGATCTGTTTCGAGGGGTGGTGAAACCATCCCCTCTCTTCAGGTGATCACCTGAAGAGAGGGGATGGTTTCACCACCCCTCGAAACAGATCTGTAGTGATAAATGGAGTTTCAATAGAAAGCCTTTGTCCTGTCCTTTTGCACATATATATATATATATATATATATATATATATATATATATATATATATATATAAATAAAAGGACAGGACAAAGACTTTCTATTGAAACTCCATTTATCACTACAGATCTGTTTCGAGGGGTGGTGACACCATCCTCTCTCTTCAGGTGATCAGGTATTGAGCACTCTCCTACGGAAGGATCTACTCAGAAAATCATATATATATATATATATACAGAGAGAGAGAGAGAGAGAGAGAGAGAGATTGTACACAGTACAAACTCGTATAGGTTACTTATACAAGCTTTAAACTCACGTTCCCCTCTAAAGAATGACATACGAACAAATAACGACATACGAACAAATTCATCTAACAAACAGCCATCTGGAACCTAACTCATTCATAAGCTGGGGAGCGTCTGTACAGTTATGCCTTGACTTACGAGTGTCTTTTACAGCAAATTTTCCATGATACACCCTTCAATCCACCAAAAATCTGCCCTATCCAACTAGCAAAGTTTTGATTTACGAGCTCTGCTGTGGAAATGGGTTTTCCGGGCCCATTAGCCTCGTATTCTTCTGCATGTATTCCTTTGTGCTCCGAGAATGCCTTGTGCAGTGCTTCTCAATTATTTTCTGTGAGTCCCACTTCTTCTTCTTCTTCTTCTTTTACTTTCGGCTGCTCCCTTCAGGGGTCGCCAGAGCAAATCATCCGCCTCCACCTCACCCTGTCCTCCGCATCTTCTTTTCTGACTCCAACGACCTTCATGTCTTCCTTCACCACATCCATAAATCTCTTCTTCGGTTTTCCTCGAGGCCTTCTGCCTGGTAGTTCCAACCTCAGCATCCTACTGCCAATATACTCACTATCCCTCCTCTGTACATGTCCAAACCATCTCAATCTAGACTCTCTGACTTTGTCTCCAAAACATCTTACGTGGGCTGTCCCTCTGATATACTCATTTCTGATCCTATCCATCCTCGTTACTCCCAGGGAGAACCTCAACATTTTCATCTCCGCTACCTCCAGCTCTGCCTCCTGCCTTTTCCTCAGCGCCACTGTTTCTAAGCCATACAACATCGCTGGCCTCACCACCATCTTGTACACTTTTCCCTTCATTCTTGCTGACACTCTCCTATCGCACATCACACCGGATACTTTTCTCCAACCATTCCAGCCTGCCTGCACACGCTTCTTCACCTCTTTTCCACACTCTCCATTGCTCTGGATTGTTGAGCCTAAGTACTTAAAATCCTCCACCTTTGTTATCTCTGCTCCCTGTAACATCACCGTTCCTCCTGGGTCCTTCTCATTCACACACATGTATTCTGATTTTCTGAGGCTAACCTTCATTCCTCTCCTTTCCAGGGCATACCTCCACCTCTCTAGATTTTCCTGCACTTGTTCTCTGCTCTCACTACAGATCACGATGTCATCTGCAAACATCATAGTCCATGGAGATTCTTGTCTCACCTCGTCTGTCAGCCTGTCCATCACCATAGCAAACAAGAAGGGGCTCAGAGCTGACCCTTGATGCAGTCCCACCTCCACCTTGAATTCGTCGGTCACACCGACAGCACACCTCACCACTGTCTTACATCTCTCATACATGTCCTGCACCACTCTAACATACTTCTCTGCCACTCCAGACTTCCTCATGCAATACCACAGTTCTTCTCTTGGCACCCTGTCATATACTTTTTCCAGATCCACAAAGGCACAATGTAGCTCCCTCTGACCTTCTCTGTACTTCTCTATTAACATCCTCAAGGCAAACATTGCATCTGTGGTGCTCTTTCTTGGCTTGAATCCAAACTGTTGTTCACAAATGCTGACCTCTGCCCTTAGTCTAGCTTCCACTATTCTTTCCCATAACTTCATCGTATGGCTCATCAACTTTATCCCTCTGTAGTTGCTGCAACTCTGCACATCTCCCTTGTTCTTAAAAATGGGCACCAGCACACTTCTCCTCCACTCCTCCGGCATCTGCTCACTCTCTAGTACCTTGTTGAATGTTCTTGTCAGAAAATCTACTGCTACCTCTCCTAGACACTTCCATACCTCCACAGGTATATCATCAGGACCAACTGCCTTTCCATTCTTCATCCTCTTCAATGCCCTTCTCACTTCACCCTTACTGATCTTTGCTACATCCTGCTCCTCAATGGTTACCTCTTCTACTCTTTTTTCTCTCTCATTTTCCTCATTCATCAGCTCTTCAAAATACTCTTTCCATCTTCCCAGCACACCTCTGTCATCAGTCAATACATTTCCCTCTCTGTCCTTTATCAATCTAACTTGCTGCACGTCCTTCCCATCTCTATTTCTCTGCTGTGCCAACCTGTATAAATCATTTTCTCCCTCTTTACTATCCAACCTATCATACAAGTCATCATACGCCCTCTGTTTGGCCTTAGCCACTGCTACTTTCGCCTTACGCTGTGTCTCCCTGTACTCCTGTTTACTCTCTTCGGTCCTCTCAATGTCCCACTTCTTCTTGGCTAACCTTTTCCTTTGTACACACTCCTGCACTTCCTCATTCCACCACCAAGTCTCCTTATCTACTTTCCTTCCAGAGGACACACCAAGTACTCTCCTACCTGTGTCCCTGATCACATTTGCTGTGGTTGTCCAGTCATTTGGAAGCACTTCCTGGCCACCCAAAGCCTGTTTCAACTCCTCCTTGAAGACAACACGACACTCTTCCTTTTTCAGCTTCCACCACTTTGTCTTCTGCTCTGCCTTTGCCTTTTTCACCTTTCTCACCATCAGAGTCATCCTGCACACCACCATCCTATGCTGTTTGGCAACACTCTCACCCACGATGACTTTGCAGTCACTGACTTCCTTCAAATTACATCGCCTACACAAGATGTAGTCTACCTGTGTGCGCCTACCTCCGCTTTCATAAGTCACCCTATGCTCCTGTTTCTTCTCAAAGAAAGTATTCACCACAGCCATTTCCATCCTTTTTGCAAAATCTATCAACATCTGTCCTTCTGCGTTCCTGTCCTGGATACCAAACCTGCCCATCACTTCCTCGTCCCCTCTGTTGCCTGCCCCAACATGTCCATTGAAGTCTGCACCTATGACCACTCTTTCACCTCTGGGGTACTCTGCATCACTTCATCTAAGTCACTCCAGAATCTCTCCTTCTCTTCTAGCTCACATCCTGTCTGTGGGGCATAAGCACTAACAACATTGAGCATTACACCTTCAATTTCTAACTTGAGATTCATCACTCTGTCTGACACTCTTTTCACTTTTAGAACATTCCTGACAAACTCCTCCTTCAAGATGACTCCGACTCCATTTCTCTTCCCATCCACACCGTGATAAAATAGCTTAAACCCTGCTCCTAAGCTTTTAGCTTTGCTACCTTTCCACCTGGTCTCCTGAACACACAGTATGTTCACCTTCCTCCTCTGCATCATGTCAACCAGCTCTCTACCTTTTCTGTGCATAGTTCCAACATTCAAAGTCCCCACTCTCAGTCCTAGACTCATGCCTTTCCTCTTCTCTCTCTGCCTACGGACACGCCTCCCACCTCTCCTTCTTCGACGTCTTCGACCAACAGTAGTCCAATTTCCATCAGCACCCTGTTGATTGACAGCACTGATGGCGGTCGTTGTTAACCCGGGCCTCGACCGATCCGGTATGGAGGTAATACTTTTGATTTGCATAATCAATAATTGGCATTGGTTTTACGTCGGATGCCCTTCCTGACACAACCCTCTGCATTTCTCCGGGCTTGGGACCGGCATGAGGGGGAGAGACACTGGTTAGTGCCCCCCCACCTCATGGCTGCATTATTTTCTGTGAGTCCCACTCTTGGAAGGAAAAAAAACCCCAACATTTCACCCCCCCCCCCCCCCCATGCATGACTATAAATAGTGTTTACTGCACTTCTTATCGTTTGCTCGGTGCCTTTTCCCTACACCAGGGGTGCTCAATCCTGCTCCTGGAGATCTACCGTCCACATGACTTTATCTCCAACCCTAATGTGGCCCATGTGACATGCAAGATCCAGTCAGGTCTTGATTAGATGATTGGATGGTTAGGTGGTCATGATTAGGGTTGGAGTGAATGTCTTCTGGAAGGTAGATCTCCAGGAGCAGGATTGAGCACCCCTGCCCTACACCATAGGGAACACAGTGAAAGTGCCACTGCCACCTATTGTTGAGGATGCACAATTACACTTAATTGTAGTACAGTATGGCAAAAAAGCATGTTCCCCAGGCTCATACGCTCTCCCCCTGGCATCACACCGCACCCCCAAAGGGGGCGTGTCCCCCTATTTGAGAAGCTATGGCCTTGTGGGAGCTCACTATGAGCCTTTCCTTGCTGGTATTCATAGCATGCACACGCACAAAATTCTCCTGCTCTTGTCTGCTCACGTGACATCTTCATGCCCATGTGACATTTACACCACAGTCGATGATTTGAAGGGTTAGTTGACTAATTGTTTAATCTTGTTTTATTATTATTTATTATTAAGTATTACTAATTTTAAAATACATGTATTATTATTATTATTATTATTATTATTATTATTATTATTATTATTATTATTACTACTACTACTACTACTACTACTACTACTATTATTATGAAATATTTTACCAGTTTATCTTTAATATATTTGGTGAAAGACCCCCAGTGCACTAACTGGGTAATCAGAGGCCAGCCATGTCTCTCACTGTCTATGGTGAGAGGTTCATGTAAAACAAGCATTGCTGACTTTCGTAAAGAGGAGCTGCAAAGCCATCAGCATGTTTCTTCCCCTTGCTAAAGGGTTGTGTCAGGAAGGGCATCCAACGTAAAACCTATGAACCAAATCAAACATGCCAATCAGATGATTCGCTGTCGCGACCCCTACGAAATGGAAAAAGCTAAAAGGAAAAGAAGAAGAAGAAGAAGAAGAAGAAGAAGAAGATCTTTAATATATCAGGTGAAATATATGGGTTTGTGTCAGGTTATATAAGATTGGGAGGGGGTTGGAACGGATTAATTGGTTTTCTGTTTTCCCATTGGAATTTTTGTTTTATCTAACAATCATTTTGACTTACGAGCTCGCCCTTGGAACGGATTAAATTCATAAGTCAAGGTTTCACTGTATTATTATTATTATTATTATTAGTCCATTTTCTGTAACCGCTTAATCATAATTAGGGTCACGTTGAGGCTGGTGCCCATCCCAGCCGACTCCAGGCGAGGATACAGTACACCCTGGACAGCTTGCCAGGCCATTGCAGAGTGGAATCACGCTAACAGCTCTGCAGCTCCTCTTTACAAAAGTCAGCAATGGTTCTTTTACATGAACCTCACACCATAGACAGTGAGAGACATGGCTGGCCTTTGATAACCCAGTTAGCGCACTGGAGGGGACAGTGACAGCCTTGTTGAGAGTGGGACTCGAACCCCCAACCTTAGGATCAACGATTCAGCACCCTATACCACTAGTCCACCACTGCCCTTATGATTATTATTACTATTACTTTTGCGCAGTGACAGAACTGCAGAAAGATATAATTCCTGCCCGGCTGTAATAAATCTGATTCAGGACGCAGGAGGATTTCTGCTGAGATGGGTTCCAGGCTGAGAACAGCAGAGATTCCTAAATGTTCTAGGAATGTTAAAAGGTTCCTTATGTGTAAAATGCAAGTTCTCGCAGTGGAGATAAAACTTCTAAATTCCTTGCAATCAAAAAGAGGTCAAACCCCCTGAACAGGGAACACAGAACTGTTCACCCTCACACTGAGGGGCAACTTGGAAGAGCCAATTAGCTCAATGTACATGTTTTTGGACTGAAGGAAGAAACCAAAGCACCAAGAAGAAACCCATGCAAGTCCAGGAACAACAGGCAAACTCCACACTGAAGAGCCCTCACCAAGCCCAGGATTCGATCCCAGGGCCTTTAACTGTGAGTCGGCCATGTTCACCATTACAGTCCTACACCATCCAGTTAGTGCTGCTCAGTGCGGTTTAATTCCAATTATTTTCCGAGCGTTTCTACATTGTTTTTTTCATCATCATCATCATCATCATCATCATCATCATCATCATCGCCATCATCACCTTTTTCTTCTTCTTCATGTCCCTTCTTGACCTGCGTTTTTATTTCTTGCGGCGTCTCTCTGCCTGCACTGATTAGAGACGTGGATGGGAGGGGTTCAGACAGGTGAAGTGGTTGAGTATCAAAAATGGCAAGGAACAAAACCCCACTGAGTACTTTGAGTGCATGTCGAGAGCACAGACGCTATGGAGAAGACTGCACTCCTGCTTTCATTTGAACCTTCACTCACATACAGAGACGTCGGTGAAATAACCAACATCTGACCATCGCTCCGAGCAACAGCGAAAGAACAACAGCGAGAGAACTTCTAGAGATTGCTTTGTCAGTTCAGCAGGCTGACTGCAGTTACAGGCTCCCAAGGGCGGAGTCACAGCAGGAAGTCGCTGCAGGGTGCCGAGCATGGCTTGCTTGTACTAATGAGCTGTCCGGTATAATCGTGACAGCCGGCTGGTTGAGACACGAAATACCACGGCATTTAAAAAAAAATAAAAAATACCACTGCCTATCTTTAATGGGCAGGAGTTGCATTTTGCATGGTGCGGAATTTTGGATTCTGATTGGTCAAAAGGTGTTGATTAATTTTCGACCACAGCAGCTCTAATAATGCAGTTGCTTTTTGAAACTGTATTATTTTTTAGCCAGATATGAAAATGTTGAGGTTCTCTTTGGGAGTAACAAGGATGGATAGGATCAGGAATGAGTTCATCAGAGGGACAGCACATGTAAGACGTTTTGGAGCAAAGTCAGAGAGGCTAGATTGAGATGGTTTGGACATGTACAGAGGAGAGATAGTGAGTATATTGGCAGTAGGATGCTGAGGTTGGAACTACCAGGCAGAAGGCCTAGAGGAAGACCAAAGAGAACATTTATGGATGTGGTGAAGGAGGACATGAAGGGAGTTGTAATAAGAGTAGAAGACATAGAGGATAGGGTGAGATGGAGGCAGATGATTGGCTGTGGCGACCCCTGAAGGGAACAGCCGAAAGGAAAAGAAGAAAGAAAGAAAAAAAGGAAAATTTTAGTGTTTGTGGACGGAGTCTCCAGTGTCAGTAATGTGGGCTTGGCGAGGGTGTTCTTGTAAGGAGTATTTACTGTATGTTCTCTCCTTGTCTGTGTTTCCTCCGGAGACGCCGGTTTCCTTCGCCAATTTAAAGACATGTACATTATGCTAATTGGTTGTTCCAAATCACGCATGAGGCTGAAGTTTTTAGTATGTGTCTGTGTTGGATCTGCAGTCGACTGGTGAGTTGTACCTCACCTTTGCCAAATGTCGGCTGAGATAGGCTCCGTCCATCTCCCAAACTACAATAGAATAAAGCGACTGAGTGTGCGAGTAACAAAACAACTGCTTCACATGTAGCCACACCTACAAAACACCATGAAAGGTAAATCTCACAGAGAGGTTCAGAAGACTAAATGATGAATAAACGGTAAACCTGTGCATCGTTAGTTTGTTGTTTATGAATTTATTCGATAATGCAGCTCAGCAACTGCGGCAGATCGGCATCGGTCGAAATATCGCGGTGTGTAAAGGTTTCTCTTTATGAAACCATGAGCCGGGCTCATTAAATAACAGAATATTCTCCACTTTATGTTGAGTCAAACTTCACACCTGGTCATAAACACATAATTACAAGGACTTAGCGTCGAGGTCCTTGGGCTAAGACAGCGCAGCTGTCCATATGATTGATGAATCAACCGCCGAGGACGCCGACGCATCCCGGGATTCACATTAATCACTGGGGCATTCTAGCCGATGGCCGAGAGCAGCGCCACAGGCTTGGACTTGTCCATACCGGCAGCTTTGTGTCAGCATAACGAGACAGACCGGTGATCAATGTGCTTGGTGGCATGTCAGGTCTGCTGGTCACTCCAGGCTTTGCTTTCAGACCACGCCGAACAAATCACTTCAAGAGCCGAGCCTCTTCCTGGGGGTATGCTGGAGGTGAGCGTGACCAGGTTATAGCCTGAAGTGTGGGAAAGCACTGTGGGTTGTTTGGGTGGTTTAAATGACATGGGAGGGTGTTTATTTGTTTATTATATGGAGCCAATCACAGCTGAGGGTTATATTTATTGAGCTAATTTAAAGTTACTTAAATACACCGAAACCAGGAGAGTTAGTTGAAGCTTCTTATTCAACTTCTTCATTCATCATTCATTTTCTGATCTTCTTAATTGAATTTAATGTGACGGGGAGGCTGACTCTGCCAACGGCGAATGAGGGCGGGATACACCCTGGGTGGCTCGTCTTGCCGTCGCAGGGCCGATATTTGCACAACTATTCATGCACCCGCTCACACTTGGGTCGACTTGGAAAAGCAAATTAACCTACCACACATGATTTTTGAACACTTGTAAAAATTTAAATACAGAGATACCTCTGCTCACGAACATAATTGGTTCCCAGAAAGTGTGTGTGAGGCGAAAAGTTTGTTTTCCGAACATTTATTTCCCATAAGAAACCATTAAAATGAGAATAATCCGTTCCCAGGTCCCCATAAAACATAATTTTCTACTAAATAAGCCTTAAAACTACACAAAAATATACCTTATTTTATGTATAATATATTGTATTGTATTCTATTGTATTGTAATTAAAGAAATAAACTGTACTGTATAGTAAAGTCGTTTTATTTACCTTTGTGATGGTAGTTGATGGCTTGATTGGATGGAGTGGGAGGAGGAGGGAGGGAGGGACTTACTGTTTGGAAGGAGTGTTTGGAAACGCCTACTGTTTGGAAACACCCTGAGCCACACACGCACCCTTAATAGCTTCCTTGTTCTTAAGGATGGTAGCAATGGTAGACTTAGCGTACTGGTACTGGGACGCTGAGTCACACAAACGCACACCTCGTTCGTGTTTTTCAATGATCTCCCCCTGTGGTGGGGTCTTTTTCGGTCCCATAATAGCAAAAGTACACTCAATATGGTCCAAAATGTCTATCAAACACAAACCACTTCCGCACTCAAAGAAAGGGGGTGACGAACTGTGACGCCATGAGCGTGCGTCAGCTTCTCGTGGCCGCCACCGTGGCACTGTTTGACCGCGTGGTTTGATTCGTCCGCCGAAAACTAGTTCGTCAGCAGAGACTATATGCTCGCAAATTTAATGTTCTTGAGGCGAAAAGTTCGTGAGCTTAAGCGTTCGTCAGCGGAGGTTTTACTGTACTTGAAGCGCATAAAATGCATGTAATAAAATAAATTAATAAAATACACATTCACAGATAGTATATAATTACATAGATTTTTTTACAGACAGTTCAAAATTACATATCAGTAGGATTCTGCGATTCAGAAAATGAATGAATTATTAATAAAATCATACAAGTACAGTTATTCCACACCCCCTCGTTCAGTATGAATAACAGGCTGCCTTGATCTTTCTTTGTATATTGTATTTATGAATAACACATACACACACACACACACACACACACACACACACACACACACTGTCACACTCACAAACACACACACACACACACACACACACACACACACACACACTCACAAACATACACACACAGAGACATACACACACACTGACACACTCACACTGACACACACACACACACACACACACACACACACACACACACACACTGAAACACTTGCAAAGACACAGATGCACACACAAACACACACACATTGACACACTCACACTGACACACTCACAAACACACACACATGCACACTCACAAACATATACACACACAGACACACTGACACACTCAAAAACACACAACATGCACACACAAACACACACACATTGACACACTCATACTGACACACTCACAAACACACACACACTGACACACTCACACTGACACACTCACACTGACTCACACACTCTCACTAACACACTCACAAACACACACACACTGACACACTCACACTGACACACTCACACTGACACACACACTCACACTAACACACTCACAAACACACACACACTGACACACTCACACTGAACACACACACACAAACACACACAAACGAACACACTGACACAGTCACAAACATACACACACACTCATAAAAACACATGCATACAAATAACCACACACACACACACTGAAATAATCTCTAACACACACACCCAAACATACAC